>WAAE01002002.1:0-109204 GCA_013400495.1 Nicator chloris | reverse complement strand
CGCCGCCGCCCGCCGCCAACCCCCGCCCCGGGGGCGGCTGCCCCGGCGGAGCCTCCATCTGCAGCCCGGCGGCGGAGCGGGAACATGGCGGACCTGGAGGCGGTGCTGGCCGATGTCAGCTACCTGATGGCGATGGAGAAGAGCAAGAGCACCCCGGCGGCCAGGGCCAGCAAGAAGATCACCCTGCCCGAGCCCAGGTACCGCCCGCCCCGCCGCGGCCCCCGGCGCCCTCCCCGGGCCGGACATAACGGTCCGGCCGTGCCCCGGCTCCCGCGGCCTCCGCCGGCACCGGGTCCGGCCTTGGCGAGCGCGGCGCCGGGCTGGCTGAGCCACGAGTGTTGGATGTGTTGAATGTGTTGAATGCGTGTGTTTATTTGGCACAACTTGTGCGGGGTCCCTCGGCGGGTGAAGGGAGGACGCCGGTCCCCGCAGGGACGAACCCCCGTAGCTCGGGGGTTTATGGATCCCCAGCCCGGTGCTCCGTCCGGCGGGTGAGGAATTCCGTCCAAAGCAGTCGGTAGCACCGAACCGAGCCGCTCTGGCCGTGCTGCTCTGCAGAGCGATTTTTTGGTGATGCTTCATGGGGTTTGACAGGGGATGCGGGAGGAGGACGGGGCCGGAGCTGGCCCTTAGCAGGCAGCTCACGGAGCAGAGGTTACTGGTGCAGCTCTGGGCTACATCGCCCCGACCTTCCCCGGTCCCACCGCAGGAGCAGATGGGTGCCCTGGCACAGCCGAGGTTATTTGCTTGGGGCTTGGTGCTGAAAGCAGCTTTTCTTCTGCAAAAACAGCTTTTCCCCGTGGTTATGTGTTTGTTATAAAATCACCTGAGCATCGCTTATTTATTGCTGAAATTAAAACTAAGCTTTTCATTTTCTTCATGGCTCTGTGTGTGTGTATATATACGTATATATAAATGAAGATTCAGCTAGCAAACAAAATGCTGCAACAGGAAAAATCTAAACCAAATTTTACTGCAGAATGTGTAGGCAGTTTGGAAGCCTGCTGGTGGCCTAGCCTAGCTGTCTGCTGAGCCAGGGATCGCTGGAGCTCTCTTCCCACTTCTTCGCTCGTTTTCCTGCCTTTCTGCTGGAATGCTGGGAGGCTGCAGAGCAGGGCAAGGTGAAGGGTGCCCAGCCCATGTTTATCCCCTTTGCAGTGGCAGTGAGACATCAGGTGATGAAGTTTGGCTGTTGTGTTTAAGGTCTGGTTGGGGATGGTGTTACTGGACAGACAAACGTGCCTGCTTTTCTCCGGGTATGTGCTTACACTTCAAAAACAGTACAATATCCATGAAATTTCGCCTGTTAGTCCGAGGTGCAGCTTTGCTGGGGATGCTGGTGGCTTCATGTGTCTCAGTGCTCTGGTGATGTCAGTGCTGTCCTCGGTGTTGTGCAGCGATGCTGCTCCCTGCTCCCAGCAGGGATGTGACCCCTGTGGGCAGGTGAAAGGTGGGGCGTGGAAGGTTGCAGAGGATGAGGAGTCCTCCTAACACCAAGAGAAATACCAGCACGGTTGGTGCTTGTGGAGAGGCTCGAAGCTGCTGCCTGCACCGATGTCCCTCATGCCCAGCGTGGTGGAAGCCTCGTAGCAAGCACAGCACGAGGCCTGAGGAACCTGCTGTGCTTTTCTCCCCTGCTCCGGGATTTACGTGGTGCCAGTCTTTGGTGGTTTCCCTGAGCTGGGAGAGGTGGTTCACCTGCGTTCGGCTCCTCAAGGTGGGAAAGGCAGCCAGGTGCCAGAGGAAGTTTTGCAGGGTAGGAGGGAAGGTGAAAGGATCGGTGGCCGAAGCGCCTCACTCCTTGGGCTGCCTCTGGGGAAACCTGTTGGCATGAGATGCTAAAGGAGAAGCATGGCTTGCCACCCTCCCTGGCCTGTGGTGCTCTGCAGGAGGTGAGAAGCCTTCAGTGAGGAGAGGTTTGGGGCTGTACGCGGTGTTGTGGCACGGGGACATGCCAGGCCCTGGGCACAGGAGCGGAAGGAAGCGCGGACATAACTGAGAGCAGGGACTTACCTCAGCCCGGGACCACAAACGGCTCTAGGGTGCCCGAAATGACTGAACCTCTCAGCTTCTAACTGAAACCAGGGATTTCCTCATACAGTAGGAAATTGTGACCGTTATTCTGGTGTCAGATATCTTTGTGCTGGCTTCTGGCTGGTTTTTCTGATCCCTCTCATTAGAGCAGACATGGTGTGCCGGGCATACTGAAGTATTCTGTATCGCTGGCAAAGTGATTCATTTAAAATGACATAAATCGGCTGGTTAAAGGCAGGTTGATATAGTAACAGTAAAAAAATACAACACACAGAGTCCTCTCTTGTTTGAAATCAAACAATTTTTCCAGATATTCATTATTTCTATGACTGTGAGCAGCTCCTTGGAGGAGCACAAGCTCGGCTCTGTGACGTTGGGTGTGCAGCCATCCCCGCCGTCAGTCCTGGCTGTCACTGGGACAGAGAGCAGGAGGGTCACTGGAATATCACATCCATGCTTGAGGATAAATGTCCGTGCGTTATTGCGGCACGCTGCTCACAGGTGCTTGTTGGTTTATCTCTGGTGGGCAACCATAGCCCAGGGACAGGTCCTGTGCACTGGCATTATCTCCTCTGGAAATATTACAAAGTATTATTTTCCCCCTTGTCTCCTTGCTGGAGCCCAGTACACCTGTGTCAGCCTTTTATCTTTCCCAGATAAGGCTGAGGCTAAATGAAGCAAATGAGTTTACTGTAATGCAAATTTGAGGGGGCTTCCTGTTTACAAGGAAATAGCTGTAGTGCCGGCAGAATGAATTCCAAGGCTGCAGGCCAAGGCTTAGCAGCAAATAAACTATGAGGGTGAAGAGTTTATTGGCCGTAGGGCTGATTATTGCTGAGTTTTTGTGAGTTATCCTCAGACTGGTCTTGTCCTGAAATCGTTAAATATCACAGTTCGGGGAGGAAGGACAGAAAACACTAATGAGCCGGGAGTGCCTAAGGAAGAGGATTAGTGTGTTTTTGTTTTTTTTAAGCACCAAAACAAAACAACTCTTCTTCCATCCTCTGTCATCTGCTTTTCCTTCCCTTCTGCATTTCCTCCTTTCGCTCCTAAGAGCCTTGCCAAGATCTGTGGTATCTTTCTGTTGTACATTGTTTCCTAAAAGCCTGTTTTTCAGGGAGATTCACATGGGTGGGCAGAAAGGCTGTCAGAGAAAGAATATCCTGCTTGAAATCAGGCCTGGAATGGGAAGGAAGTCAGCCCTGTGGAAATATGAGCAAATACGAAACCAGCAGCATTGCTCTCAAATATCTTGAGTTTTGGTGGGAAAGGAGTAAATTAACTGCACTCTAATTTTATTTTTTTTTTTTGGCTATTCAGCAGGCTGCTGAAGTCTTTTTTTTTCCATGTAAATTTTACATTTCCCTTATTTTGGTCGAAGGGAGTGGAAGAGCACTATAGAACAGCTGTTTTTATTTGCCAGGAGCTTGTTCTGATTCGAGTAAAGGATTTGCGTAATGTGAAGCTGAGAAAAATGGTCCAAGAAATCAGGTAACAAATGGGAGAGGGTTCAGAGCTTGCAGAAGCCTCTTGTGTGCGCCACTGGGAAGTTGACATTAAACCTTTCTTACTATAAACATCACGTAAGCTTTGGGTGCTTTTGGTATCCAAATACCACGGGCATGGTAACAAAACACAGCATCCATCTGTCCAGGCTTCTCTCCCTGAGGCCATAGATATTTCTCATCTCTCCTTTTCTAACCTCCTTTCACTAATTACCTCTGTTTCAAGTTAATTCTGGTTTTTCTCCCAGTCTTTTTCTTTGGTCTCCTGTATTCCTCTGAATCTTGTTCTGCTGGGGGGGAAGGGAGCATGTTGCAGTCACTTTTTTTCTTAAAAATCGTGCTTTTAACATGACATTTTTCCTCAGTTATCATCCCATCTTCACTTGTAGAGGTGAATTCTGGCTCCTGGTACCCAACTGCTTCTCGTAGGGTGGTTGATGTGCCCTTTGCTTTCTTAGCCAGTATTCAGACTGGCTTGTTAAAACTCTGATTGAGGGCTGTTGAAAACACAGAGGTTAATTTGCCTTCCCAATTCTGTCCTGAGCTGTTTGTGATTCCTTTTCCTCCTCTATTGGTGCTGAATATTGTTGAAATCCAAGCGACATCTCCTGCTCAGGGTTAAGCATCATCGCTCTGTTCTCTCTTGGTTCTGATTTTGTAATTCAGTGCTCTTGGCCTTACTTTGCTCTTCCTGTGGATTTCAGTTCTTTCTTTGAGGTGGCCTTCAGGGAGTTCTTGCACCTTGTGAAACTCCTGTAAATCTCCAGGTTGCAGGCTCACATTCCCATCTCTGCTGTCAGTCTGGGTGACTTTGGTGGTGTTTTCTCTGGCATCGTTTAACGCCTCCGTGTTGTGTTTATTCATTTACCGTGCTGTCTCTGGGAAAATTTTCCTGACAATTGCTTGTGTAATTTTCACTTTTGTTGCTATTCCGCCCGTGTCAGCTCTCTGTGTCTCTCTAGGTGCTTCTTTGTTGCTGCAAAAAAACTGTTCAGGTTTGGGCAGCTCCTTCCAATCAATGCCTGACAAACCCTTTCCATGAAGAAATTCTTCCTGATGTCCAAAATCTGAAGCTTAAATGAGTAAACCAAAGCTTATCTTGCTATCTAGCACTGCTGCTGTGAAAAGGCACGTGTAAGGGTTCATTGGGAGCTGCTTGAGGAAGGGGAAAGACTTGTTTTTTTGTGAACTAACAGGACAAGAAGGGCTGAACGCTTGGGTTTTTTTGTGGATTAGCTCAGGGTGAGACAGAGTAGTGAAATTTTGATTGGAAGTTCAGCCTCCCTGCTTTGCCATCAGCAGAAGTGTGTGGTTGTGAAGGCAGTAGGAAATGGCTCTCAGAATAATTGGGTGTGCATACGGAATGCTGGGGCTGCTGACAACGTGTACTTGCTTTTTATCTCAAGTCAGCTTCGTACTGCAGAACTTTCTTGGGAAGAATGCATGCCTGGGGATGGATTATGGCCTGTCAGTGTAGGAGGCTGTATGGGAGGGCTCCTGCTTGCTGTGGGTGCTGCTCTTGGCTCTGTTTGGGCTCTCTCTCTCTCATGGGAAATTCAGTTTTTACTGTACCTTCAGTGTCCCATACCCTGATAACAGACAGGCCTCTACAGGAGAGCACAGGAGGATGAAAGTCCTTAGCAGAGCTTTAAGAGACAAGGAATGAGAGTCTGGATGAATGTCAGGTTGTTATTATCTGTATTGTACAGATCAGGAGCCGGTTAGAAAATACCTGATGCACCTTTGTTCACACGTAGCACCTTGGGCAGGTGCAGGAGTTGAAGCTGAATTTTCTGAGCCTCAGTGGAGGCTGTCTCAGCTCCTGAGCATCTGGTGCTTGGAGCATCTCTGGGCACAGGAAAGAGAGATCTGGCCTTCAGAGAGATGCTCCAATTACTTCTCCCTGGGGATGCTGTAGGATTGCAGCGTATGTTTTGCAGCACAGACCTTCCCTCGGGCATCATTACCTTAAATAAGAAGGAAGGTAAATCACGGTGATCTGGGGGGAGATGAGCGTGCAGCCTTCTGTTCCTGTGCTAAAATCAGAGGGATGATTCTAGATGTGTTTTTTGGGAAAGCTTCTGAAATGTGGTGTTACAGGTGCGTTTGATGCGGTGCCTGGTGCAGGTACTGTGGGACCTGCCAGATGTTTTCTGAGTAAAAGTAATGAACTTTATAGTTCTTACTCTTTTTATAGTTGATAGCTTTTCAGTGCCCAGGCCTTCCTCTTGTGAAATGGTTTCAGCCAACACTGGAACTACAACATCAGGACACGAGCATGTGCAGCCCTTGGTTTCTGTTCTGGTGAAATCATGTGGAATGGCCTGGTTTAATCTTCTTATCAATAATAGCTTTATTTTGTTGGCAATTAATAAAATTAGTAAAAAGCCTATCAGGAGCCGTCAGGTCCAGGTGCATAAACCAAATAACGGAATTTAATTGAACTAAATTGGTGCAAAAGCAGCAGTTTCTAGCTTAGAAAATACAGCTGTTTTCCACAGGAGCTTCACCCCATACTTATCCAAAAAAATCATTCCAATACTGACTAAACACCTATATAATTACGCCTTGCAGAAATAAATAACAATTTTCGAAAGCTTTTGAAGGATCACGGAGCCCCTCAGCCCCTTTCCAGCGTGCCAGGAATTTGTCCTGTCAGCATGTGTCATGTCCTATTGAGGAGGGAGCCGGGGAAAGGGCGGATTTCTGGGGATCTGGTGGAGCTGTGCAGATTAAAGCCATCATTAGGGATCGAGCCTGGGATGTGTGACAGCAGACGGGCACCAGCTGCACTCCCAGCTCCCGCAGCCTCTCGGGATCTCGGGAGCTGGGAATTGCCGGGTGCTCGGGGGAGTTCTACCTCTGCTCAAGGTGCACGTGAGCAAAGAGCTCCCGGGAAATCAAAAAGCTCCGGGGAACCCAGTGAAACACTCAGCGCTTCAGCCCTTGGAGAAAGACACCCCTGTCCCGAGGGGCCGAGCGCAGAATGAGCCTCCGCGTGACAGCTCCGGGGACGTGGCTTGGCTGCTGTTGTTTGTTGTGGTTCTGCCTCAGTTGCAAACCACGAGCTCGGTGGAACTGGGCTGTAGGTGGAGAAGGGGGGTGGTGGGTCCAGGGAGTGGGGTGAGTCCAGAGGGTGGTGGTGGATGGAGTTAGATCCAGTTGAGACCCCGAGGAAATGGCCTCAAGTTGCATCAAGGTGGATGTTAAGGAGAATTCCTTCGTGGAAGGGGCTGTCCAGCTCTGGCACAGAGCTGGAGTGTCTGGCCAGGGTGGAGTCTCCATCCCTGCAGGGATTTAAAAGCAGTGTGGATGTGGCACTTGGGGACATGGGTCAGTGGTGGCCTTGGCGTTGCTGTGGGAGGAGTTGGTCTTGATGGTCTCTGAGGGCTTTTCCAACCTAAACAATCCCATAACTCAATTAAAAGAGGACAAATCATGTTTGGATGTTTTACTCTTGATGTCTCAAGTAGGGATGTCTGGGACAGCCATGTGAGTGGGACACAGCTTTGAAAAAGACATTCCTTCTCATGATTTGCTGTTGTTTTCCAGTCTCCAGTCTGGGTTCTCCATCTCTTCTCTGTCCTTTTCTGTTCGTTTTCATGTTTGAAGCAATTCTGTGTTGTGCATCAGCCCTCTGATTTTTCTATTAAGGGTTTTGATGTTTGTTTTTCTTACCCAAGATTATCCTAATTGTTCAAATGTACAGGAACATTCCTGTAGTTTTAACTTGTTGTTTAAAAGAGCTTTGAAAAATCTGATTCTTGGGCCAAATATTTCATCCCAGTTTTCACTTTTGATCAATCTTGCTTTGCTAAACCTTTTAAAGGCACTTGTACAAAGAGAAAAAAAACAACCCACTTTTGGCTGTGGTGGCTCTGGGCCATTCTGCCAGTGCTTTGAATTGTGCTTGTTGACCCTGTCATGCTTTCAATTCAGAGGCCTTTGGGGCAGGATCTTTGGTCCAATTTTAGCAACTTTATGATGGATTTGGATAGTGGAAATAAACATTTAAAATCTCTGTAAAATTGCATCCTGAGCCTATAAATGAATAAATAAATCAGAGGCGTTTGTCAGTGTTGGCAGTAGTTCTTGGTCTCTCAGTCAAGGTTTATACTTGCTACTTGCAAAGAAAGTTCTAAACATTTGAGATTGAGAAAGATTAGAAAAAACTGGCACGTCTTCAGTAATTTTGTGTTTGTTTAAAAAGAAAAGTAATTTATGATTGGCGAACGCCGTAATTGCAGTCAGAGCGAGGAGATGTGATTTTGCTCTGATTTCCCTTTCTTGTAATTTCTCAGCAGCAGCAATCTGGTGGAAGGGCAAGTCCTTGACACTGCAATTTGGTGTAATTATTCCTGAAAAATTCATGTACTTAGAAGCTTTTATATTAGTTTCAGATTGCAGCGCTGATAATGCCTCAAGGATCTTGGGGCTGGTGTTTTGTGAAGTTGGAGCTACACAGCTCCTGCTTCTGGCTCCCTCCTTGTAAACTTTCTCCATTAAAATAATTTGCATAAGTGAAGCTGCAAAGCAGGGACGGGAGGAGGGTGTGGGCAGGTGTTGCTGAGCTCTAATCCCTGCCATCCCACAGGGCTCTGGGGTGAAATATGTTGCTAATCACTCACGACAGCTCTAAGAGCATTATTTCGCAGCTGTGAAATGACTTGGCAGTGGTTTGGTGTGAACTTCAGGGGGTGTGAAGGCACAGAACGGGGCAGAAATGGGTGAAGTTGGGCCAGAAGGTGGCTGAGTCCCGTGGAGGTGGGGTGTGCGTGTGGTGTGATGAGTTTATGGAGAGAAATCAAAGTTTGGGGTGGCTCATTGCTTTGTGAGCTGATGAGGCCAAGCATGTGCACTAATTAATAACTGACTCACGGAAGGATCTGCACTGGGAAAGACCTTCAAGACCGAGTGTGGTTCTGTGTGTTTACAAGGAATAGATAAATATATCAGTTTAGATGGTGTAGTGATCTTTTCTGTCTCTCTGTGCTGAGAATTTGCCCCATGAGCTGCTAGAACCAGGTGTGAAGCAGTTTTTACAGCATTGAGAGCCGAGTCATTTGGAGAAGTCTTGACTTCTGCTGAACTTTGAGCTGAGTGCAATCTGAGAGGAAGCAGAATGAAATGGGTTCAGTGGTTTGTGAGTGTTCAGTGATTATTACCCCTGACACAGGAATAGATGAAGGTGGCTGTGATGTGGAGGTGGGATGTTGGGAGTGCAGAGAGTGGACAGGCACTGCTGCTGAACCTTGTCAAAGCACTGGTCATGGAGTTGATGAGTATCTGGCATTTTCTTGAAGTAATTATTGGACATGCCAGGAGCCATTGCTGTTGGATACAGGAGCCACATGTGGCAGAGGGGTGATACCTGTTCTAATGACAAAGAGGAGGGAAAAAATAAATCCAGCTTTATTTTACAGACTGGGGATCTGAGCAGATAAAGTTTATGACCCGCTCTTGACAATACAGGAGATGCTGGTAGAGTTAAATCCTGAACTAAGCTCTTCTCAGTCTTTTTGAAGCTGCTGTTTCATTCTTATTTTGTTTTTCTGTTCTCCTGTTTCTGTTTCAGCCTATTGGAGAATATATTAATGACTGGAACAGCTCATTTTTAATGCAGGTGTGGCTCTTTAATGCTGGCTATTGTTTTTCCAAGCTGTGGTGTGCATGTGTGCACCTGTACACCAGATAACATCCCACAATTCTGAACTCTTATTGATTTACAAGAAAAAAATCATCTGCTGTGATGGTAAATAATTCAAAGCTCCTTTAAGATCAAGTAGTAGGAAGGCCAGTAGTAAGGAGCTTCTTGACCTAGTTCCAGCAGTAGGAGTATTGTTATATGGATACACCCCGTTGCCTCATTCTGTGCCCTTTCCTTTTCTGAGGTGTGAGTTGCTTTCAGAAGAACTTCAGGGACAAAATCTATGTGAAATGAATAGCAGAACTTTTATAGAATTGTGGAATAGTTTGGGTGGAAAGGACCTTAAAGCCCATCCAGTTCCACCCCTTGCTGTGGGCAGGGACACCTTTCACTGTCCCAGGGTGCTCCAAGCCCCATCCAGCTTGGCCTTGGACACTTCCAGGGGTGGGGTAGCCACAGCTTCCCTGGGCAGCCTGTGCCGAGGCCTCACCACTCTCACAGAGAAGAAATATTTCCTAATATCTATTTTAAACCTCCTCTTTGCCAGTTTGAAATCATTCCCCCTTGTCCTGTTGCTACATGCTCTTGGAAAAAGTCCCTCTCCATCTTTCTTGGAAGTATCAGGACGAGTGCTGTTTGTTTTCCTGTCCTCTGTAAATCCTGGTTTGGGCATGTTCCCACATCCATTGGGGTTGTGGTCTGGCTGCCCTATGGACAGTTCCTCAGTTCCAGTGGCCATCCTTGGGCACACAGACACCCAGCAGAAGTTTGATTTCTCCGGCTTGGCATGCTTCTCCTTGGAGTCCCAGGCTGTCACTGCTCTGTTCTGGGGGAACAGCAGGAGTGGCTGTTGTTGTCCAGTGCTGCAGCCAAGGACAAGTCCTGGCTTTGGCTCAGCTCCTCTCCACGGCTCCTTCTGGTTTGCTGCTCCTACTGGAACTCGTCTGAGAAGGAGGATGGTGGATGCTCTTGCCTTACGTGGCCTTTTCTGTGTTAGAAAGGACATAATGTGTGTTGTTCTTAGCTTTTCAGACATGTTTTCAAGTAGACATTTTCTGTCTGTGCCGACCTTGGCGCTGCGGCTGCTGCCTGTGCCCTGCCAGGCTGCTCGCAGACAGCGAGAGCTGTTTGATTCCACAATGGAGTTTAACCTTGAAGGCTGCTTTTCAGCAGGTTTCTTTGATCAAGGCTGGAGTAACTAGAGCTCCAAGATGCAGCTTGAAGCTCCTTTCAACAGACTGTTCAGCTCGTGCTTGAAATAAATCCCTTTTCTGGGCAGGTGGCGGAGCTGACCAGGTTAGAGCGACCTGCTGGCAGAGTTTATGGTTTGATGAGGATGCAGATAAGTCATCTTCAGTGTGCTCCAACCTGCTCTGCAGGCCTGGGGTGTTTGTTCAGCTCCTTCTTTGAGGGCAGCTTCACCCAGGGGCTCTCAGAAGTGCAAGAGCACCCAGCTGCCCACGTGCAGGCACTGCTGGGCATCTCCCTGGGGCCACTGGCAAAGGGCTTCCCTGTGCTCCCAGTTAAACCAGCAGTTACAGATGCCCAGAATCACTGAGGTTGGAAAAGCTCTGCAGGACCATCAAGTCCAACCTGTGCCCGATCCTCACCTTGGCACCCAGGCCAGAGCACTGAATGCCATGTCCAGATGTTCCTTGGACACTTCCAGGGATGCAGACTCCACCATCGCCCTGGGCAGCCCCTTCCAGTGCTTGACCACCCTTTCAGTGAAGATAAAGATGCCCAGAAAGAGGTACCCAGAGTCCAAGCTGCATTTCTCACCAAATTTTAGGCCTGACTTTGATTTCCCCTAAGCCTAATTCAGCTGACTCGTAGTGTGTGGATAGTAAATGGAGCTTTTCTGAATTTTTTGTTGTTTGCTGTTTTCTTCCTCTTTGACATGAAAAAAAATATATGAACAAAAGGTTTTGCTGCCGTCCAGTTGGATGTGCTTTTGTTTCTGAAGTCTCCCTGGATTTTGTTTTTAGCCAACTTTTGTTTCTGCTCCTTGTGAGTGCTGCTATTAAGGTGGCTCATGCTGTGAACTGAGATGAACTCGTGCAGAAGCGGCCACTTCTTGCATTAGCGCGTGGTTTGTGCTGATGGCATCTCTGGCCAGGGAAAGCTTTTCAGAAATGGCTGCGTTTCTGTGAAATGCAGCTTTTAATCCCAGATTGTTTACGTGTAGGGCAACTAATGAGTCAATAGACTAAAGCAGAGAGGGAACCTTTCTTCCTGTTTGTGGAATGTGCTAAGCTCCATTTAAAAATTTTCCGTCTTTCTGAAGGATACGTGGACTCTGCTTCAATTCTTTGAACTCCAGAGGATTTCTACCTGTAACTTCCACATGAGAATTAGGAGGTGATTATTCTGGATAGTCATAATCTGCTCCATGTAATTTATTCCTATTTATTCATACGGATAAGTAGCAATGATTTTAAAGGGGTGCGAGCGTCGAGGAGCTGGAATGTAGCGTGGACTCCTGTAGCCTGTGATCATTTTACAGATTTGTTCAGTTTCTGTGGCTGCAAAAGACATTTTGTTCCTTTGACGTTATCCATCAGACCAGAAGGACGGGATGTCGGCAGAGGAGGAGGCGCTGGAGAGGTTTGCTCCTTACACAATCACTGTTTTCCTGGGCGCTTCAGTCACACGTTAAATTTTCATGATCTTCTCCCATTGTCTGGGCTGAAGATCTGTCGATGTAATTTCTTGCAGTGCACTCGTTGGAGCAGGGGAAAGCTTCCTTGATGTCATTATTATGAAAAAGGCTTATTCTGTTACTGCTGGTCTGGTGGTCGGTGGGAACGGGACAGTGCCAGGGGGTGATGGCAGCGCCGAGGGGCTCGGGGAGGAGGGGGAGCTCTGGGAACTCGTGCCAGCCTTGTTCATCTCCAGTGGGCCCTCTGTAAGTACAGAGGGAAGAGGGGAAGGTCTGGTTGGCAAAAGGTTTGGGTTGGATTGTAGGAGGAAATGGTTCCCTGTGAGGGTGGGAAGGCCCTGGCACATCCCTGGCACAGGGAAGCCGTGGTTGTCCCATCCCTGGAACAGGAAAGCCACAGGCTGGATGAGGCTTGGAGCAACCTGGGATAGTGGAAAGTGTCCCAGCCCATGGCAGGGGGTGGAACAAGGTATTCTTTAAGATCCCTTCTGATCCAAACCATTCCGTGATTCCACGAGCTCTTATTTACTGCTGCCTCTTCATTTAAAATCAGTATTTTGTTTAGATTGTTAAAATACACAGAGGGCAGACCCAGTTCTTAATGAACAAATAAACAGCAAGTTCGTCACTGAATAATTTATAATCTCAAACCTGATTAACAGTGTTCAGCCCTCCCCAGTTCTTGTCTGACTTGATGTGGTGGTTGGCCTCCAGAGCTCTTGCTTTGGATCACACTGTTCAGAGATCTGTGTTCCACGTGGGACTTGGAGATACACAGAGAACTATTAATAGGATATTTTCCTACATGGGAGTTTAGGGCTTTCCAGCAAAGTCCTTGGCTTTATTATGGACTTTTTTCTGGTCAAGTCATTCAGACTCCGTGCCTCAGGTCCTCCTCTGAGGAGGAGTGTGGATATTTTCCTCCCTCCATGGAGGAGATGTTTGTCAGTATTTGGGAGGCTTCTCAGAATTTTAGTGATGGGGTCCCTGTGAGCACAGGAGAGGGGACGTCCCTGAGCTCAGCAAGGCTTAGCTGCTCAGTCTTGCTCCTGCAGAAATATGAGTGATATTTAATGGCCTTGTTTAGAGCATGAGTACTTTGTTTAAGGTTATTTTTATAATAATAAATAGTGTAATTTTAATAATAAGTAGTATAATTGTAGTAATAAATAGCATCTATGGAAATGATCGATTTTAAAATTGGAAACAGAGAAAATCTGGTGGAATTTTGACTCGATACTGTGACAACAGAGCTGCTTTACCAAGGCCCAGCACTGCTGGCCTGCATTGATTATAAGATTTATGTACTTGTATTGTTGCCCATATGAAATTTTTATGGGCATTATATTACAATGAATACTGAGGTTACTTGACAAATAAAGGAAATCTTTGTTAATGTGGTTTAAGTGAGTGATTGTGACATTATAAATTAGGCGAAGTAGATGTTAAGTGCACTGCAGCCAAGCAGGGCCTAATGGAGCTGCTGTTGGCTCCTTGTGTGGCTGATCCTGGGCAGCTCTGGCTGACTTGTGCAGTTATTTTACTGTGCCAGCTAAACCTGAGACAGGAATAAAGTGGTCACCAGGGAAGTGACCCCAGGGATCAGCTCACCCGAGGCCAGGCAGGGCTCCACCTGACTTTTCTTCAAAGGTTTAAAAAAAGCAATTTCAAGTAACTCTTTTTTTTTTTCCTGTTTTTTCTTTCAGTATCCGCAGTGTTATGCAGAAATACCTCGAGGAAAGGGGTGAATTAACCTTTGACAAGATCTTTCATCAGAAAATTGGTAAGTCGTGTCCCAATAAAATGTTACTCGTGGAGATATTTTCGAGATCAGTTTGGTTTTTACATTTCTCTGTGGTGCCTGCTGAGAAGTCAGTGCTGTAGATTGTCTGAAGAGCACTGGAGAGTGGACAGGACTTAGTGAAACAAAGGTCTTCAAGAAGATGAAATGTTGTGGAAGGGAAGAAGATGAAGCAAGGCAATCTGTCAACTTCAGGGTCTGGAAAACTACAGGGAAAATAATTAAATTATTTGGAAACATCGAGGACAAAATCATATTACTTGGTATGGGCTTGTCAACAACGTAATGTGTCACATCAGTTAAACTCTTTTTTTTCTTTGCAGAGGTAATGAGCCTGTTGATAAGGGAGCAGGAGAAAAGATCCCAGATGTATTGTCTTGACCCTCTGACATGATGTTCTTGCTCACAACACGGGGGGATGTAGCCTGGGTGCAACTGCTGCATGCAGGGGCTGAAACTGCTGGGGAAATGGACTTGTGGAGCAGTTAATCAGTATTCCATGGAAAGGTGGATCCAGGGAATGTTCCCATTCCCTGGATCAGTGTTAACTGAGTGCTGCAGTGAGGAGCCTCTGTGTTGTGCTGTGACACACCGAGGACAAGGACAAAACCCCCATAAACCAGGGGAGGGGGAAAATGCAGCGCTCCCAGGGAAATCCAGCAGTGTCCTTCCTCTCCACCTGTGCCAGAGCAATCACACAGGCACAGCCTGGGGACCCTCGGGGCAGGGACTTGGCTGTGACAGCCAGCCCTGGGCTGTGTTGGCTCAGCTGGATCACAGGACTAAATATAAAATCGGTGTTGTAGCCAGTGAGGCATGTGAAATAATCCTCTTCTGGCAGAATGTTGTGTCCATCCTGGCAGTGGATTAAAAAAATATACGTGGACCTGCTGGGGAGAGTCCAGGAAAGAGCAGTGGGAAGGAGTGCAGACCTTGCTGAGCTGTCTGTTAAATCTGACCTACAGGGAAGTATTGAAATAGGGTCTGATGTAGGCAGTGGAAGGGAGAAGTGAGCTTGAACATGATTCAAAACAAGAAAAGCTGTTGCAGAAATGATGAGGTTAGTCCATTTTCCAGAGCTTTAGTGTGTCAATGAAAAAAAAAAAAGAATCTGGATATTAATAAAATTTAAAATTTTAGTGGTAGTGTGGGTAGTAAAGCAGGGAGTGGATTTCGTGAGGGACTCTTGGGGTCTTTGTCCAGCAGATTTGAGGAGTGAGTTGGCTGGGATAGCACAGCTG
This sequence comes from Nicator chloris, assembly GCA_013400495.1. Lineage (NCBI taxonomy): Eukaryota > Metazoa > Chordata > Aves > Passeriformes > Pycnonotidae > Nicator > Nicator chloris. The sequence continues at coordinate 94,314 of WAAE01002002.1, read as the reverse complement.
CTCCTGTCTTGGAAGGGTTTTATTCCTGTCTGAAATGAGGCTGTAGTGAACAAAGTACCTGGTTTCCCAAGAAAAGTGGTGCACTGGGGGCATCTTTGGGCTGGCTGAGTTTTCACTGGCCTCCCTTCTGGCTGGACCAGAAATACCCCAAAACCTTTCTGCTTGCCTGGCAGCGTGCAGCTCACTGGACTGGGAGTTTTAGGTATTGCCAGATAAAAATAATCAGCGTTCTTGTGTCTCAGAGTGTCATGAATGAGTCTCAGAGCCATTGGAAGTCTTGGGGAGCTTTTCAGTGTGTGTCAACAGTTGGAGTGTGGTCTGTACTTGTGCTTAAAGCTATGACTTTTTATTGTGTCCAAAACTTTTGCCATGTGAATGTACAGATCCCTTGTTTTCTTGTACTGACACCTCAGTGTGTGCTTTAGCTCCAGTGCCTGTGCTGAATCATTAATATTTTGCTGTAGCCTGGCAGTTGCAAAATAAGCGGAATTTTAAGCAACCAAACACAGCCCGGCTTCAACTGAGTCTCTTTGGGGCCAGTGAAATGAAGAAGTCCTTTTTTTAATTTTTTTTTTCTCTATAAAAAGAGAAGTCAAACAGACCATCTTCTATGTAATGGATATTTCTATTTATGTAATTGAATACTTTTCATTACCTGTTACAGCGAGGACTGTTGCAGTTATTTTGATAAGTTACAGCAATTACAGTTAGGTAACTGGAACCTTGGAAGGATTAGATCTTTTTTTTTCCCCATGTTGATAGTAGCCATTAAACCTGCAATTTTAGAGCCCAGTTTCATTAACATTTTAGTTTCTGTGCACAGAGGAGAGGTTTCCTCCTGCTCTCCCCGGGTACAGTCAGAGCAGGATTTGCCCTGGATTACCTGGAAATGAGGAGCAGTTCTGTGACTGCTGTGCAGGAGTTTCAGTTAATTCTGAAGCTGAAATAGGATTTGGAATGGAATTAAAAAAAAAAGATTAAAGCTAAACACGACTGTTTTTAACAGAAGACTTTGCATCACGCTGGAAAATACAGTATTTCCTTACTGTGATTGTTCATTTAAATTTGATTGCATTTTCTAGCGTGTTCTTTGCCATTCAATTAGCTCTGTTTCCAGACATTAATTAGCATAATTGCTTGTGGTAAAGTACCTGCAGTTTTAGGCAAGCGTTATGCAGAGGGCTGTGAGAAGAAGTATGGGGAGGTAATTAAAACTCTAATCACCTTTTTGTTCTCCTCCTTGTCTCTCTGTCTGGGGGGGATGTGGGGAGACCGCAGGTGGGGCAGGTCCTGGGTGAGCCGGGGTGAGGGCACCCAGGGGAGGCTCCTCCTGCTCCTGTGGAGTCTCCATGAGCCTGGAAGCAGTAATTCTGCTGGATCATCCCTGTTTTTTCCTCAGCTGAGGAGCCATCCAGCACTCCTTGCTTTATCCTTACACACCGACTATAAAACTGCACCGAGCTCCGCAGGTTTTCCTTGGCAACTGCTCTAGATGAGAACTGTTTCTTTGGGTTTTTTTTCCCCAGACCTAAATTCTTTTTCACAGCTCCAGGTCACTGTTTTTGTTTGGGTTTTTTTTTTTTTTTTTGTTTTGTTTTGTTTTTTTCTGTTTTGCAGTATCCTTTCAAATGTAAACCCAGGCTTTGATCAGCCTGTCTGCTCCAAGGGCTCTGATGTCAGTGTGGAGTCGTTCCTGTGCACGTTTCCCTATGCATGTGTCTAATTATGGTGCTGATCTCATCATCTGCGAGTGCTTATTCTTAGTGAGCCCTAAAATCGTTTTAGGGTCAGTGCTTTCCTGGTCCCACTGCCAAAGGTTGGCCCAAATTCCCTTCCTGCCAGGTGTGCAACTGCAGGGTGTCACAGGGACAGCTCTGGCTTGGAACCCAAAACCTTTAGGATCAGGCGAAGAGCAGGAAGCTCATCAGGGATGAAAATGGCCCGGAGGCTCCATCAGATTTGCATAAACAAATCTGTTTTGCATCTCTTCCCTCAGGAAGGCAAATGGGCTGCTCTCATCCCTTGGTGCTGGCACTGCTGTTTGCCCCCTGAGTGATCCTCCAGAGCTCTCTAAGAATGTCCTGGTGAGTCAGAGGACATGGAGCTCATAGAAGCACCCCAAGAGTGCTCTGGCAGCCCAGCCCAGCTGGCTGTTCCTTCAGAAGCTGCTTCCTCCACAGCAGAAGCCTCTTGGGGAAGTACAGCCTGTCTCGAAGCCGAGTGCGTAACCACCTTAGCTGGTTTTCTTTTACCACATCCTGTTTGCTACAACACCAGATTATGAGTTTCTTTAGAAAAAGAGAGGTTTTGGAAGCGTTCAAGGTCAGGTTGGGCCAGGCTAGGAGCTGCCTGGGCTAGTGGAAGGTGTCCCTGCCCATGGCAGGGGGTGGAATGAGATGGTCCATCAGGTCTCTTCAAACCAAAGTGTTCTGTGACTCTGGGATGCCAATATCCATAATTTCCATGTGGAATCCGCTCTGCTTCACAGCTGCATTAAAATTGCACGTGGAGTCCTTGTCACGTTCCCTTGCCCTGTGGGGTGGGGACACTTGGAGAGACCCTGCCCTCAGAGGGCAGGTGGGAAATGAGCAGGTCAGGGGCTGCTGCAGCAAGGACTTCAAGGGAATCTCTGGGATCATAATATTGCTTTAGAACAGGATTATCCTGGTTATTAAACGCTTTGGAGCAAACTTGCTGCCACTTAGAGTTCAGTGACGCCCGTGTCTGACTCTGGGCTTTCAGACAAACTGCGCTGAGAGGCGGGGAATGAAGCCAGGTTAGAAATCCTGGGATGTGATGTTAAAGCATCCTGCAGCTCCATGCCTGGCTTAGGTTCAGCCTTGGGTTCTCTGGTGACTGCCTGAGACCCTCGTGGAGGCAAACAGGCTGCTGTCATCTCCTGAAGCTGGTGGGACGTGGCAGTTCCTTCACACCCTTCTCAGTTTCTCATCTCTTGCAGAGCCGTTGGGTCTGGGTCTGGGGGAAGGATGAGAACAGGACGTATTTTAGCTGTTTCAGCAGCTGGTCTTGCTGCAGTGTAAGTTTTTCACCTTGCCTAGGAAGTAACTTGCATTTTTTCCCCCCCCCCGAAGGTGGCTCAGTTTTATTTTTGTGAAATAGAACAAATTAAAACAACTTGTAGTTGACGTAAGAAGTTACGAACCTTTTTTTTTTTTGCCCCCTTATTTACCATCCACTTTCGCAGAGTGAGGGATGATCTTTCTGAGGTGATTCATTCCACTGTCTTCCATATCCTCCTCAAGCAGCTCCAAGCTGGAGGTTTTCCCAGCAGGGAGGGAAGCATTTTGCCATCTGCATCAGTGCTGGTTCCAGCCCACGGGGGCTTGTGGGGGCTCTCAGTCCCTTCCCTGCTCCCGTTGTCCTGATCCAACTCAGCATGGATCATGTTCTGCAGCTCCTCAGCTGAGATTCCAGAGCCTTTGGTCTGTTTTGTAGCTCCTGCACAGGGACTTTTGTGCCTGCCCTCCTCAGTTCAAGGGAAATGCTCTCGAACTGACCCCACTGGCTGCTGTTTCCTCCAGCTTGGTCAGTGACAACTTTCTGTTAAAAAAGAAAACCCAACCAAAACCAGGGTGAGAACAGCTGCAGCGGGTTTTTCTGGGGGCAGTGAGCTGTGCTTTCTGTTGCTTCTTTCTCTAGTTATGGGCTCATATTTCATTATCTCAGAGCTTTGATGCTAATCATTAGATAGGAGTTAAAATCTGTCGAGAAAAACATTCTTGCTCTTCCTCTTTCTGCTGGCACCGCGCTCCCTGAGCTGCCTAAAAATAACAGGCTGGGAAAAGTGACTCCCTAGAGCATTATTTAAGCTATTGTTTAATTTAAGCAGAAGATCTATGTGCTGTTGGCATTCTGGACTAATTAAATAGTTCTCTGAGGAAATAACAATGAAGGCTATAAAACTTGGTCAGGAGTAAAGAAAAGCACCTGAGTTTTTGGCTGTGAAGTGAGCAGGGATGACTTTTCTGAGCTGTATCATGAGCTCTGTGGTAATTTTGCTCTGTTCTGGTGCCTTGATGTTAAATAATGCGCAGCCAGGTAGCAGGGACATCGTTACTTGGTGGGTTTTCTGTAAAGGCAGGGGCACAGGTTGTTTGTTCAAAGTGGTTTTATTCTGAGGTTCTGGTTCTGACCTGGCAGCCACCACACAGAAGTAGTCACCACCAAAATTAGGAAGTTGCCTTCTGAAGAAAAAAATGACATTTAAAATGCTGTTTGAAGACTGATCTTTTTCTTTCTGATGGTATTTCTAATTTTCAGTAGGAGAGCAGCCCGGGGTGTGGGTTGTGGACAGGCTGCAGGAGGTTCTCAGGGGCTGTGGAGGCCCCTCTGTCCTTGCACAGGTCTGTGATCAGTTAAAAGCAGCACAGAACCCAAACCACAAGGAGACATCGGAAACTGTGTGGCTGTAAACTGAAACAGAAACCGTTAATGTGAGATATTTCACAGGGGATCTGCTCCTCACACGGTTCTCTGCTGGTACCAAACGGGGGTGGGGAGGACAGTGAAAGAGAAAATCCGTGCTCCGAGCCTTCTAAAAGCTGGTCTGTTTTTCTGTTTGCAGTGTTTTTCACCAAATGAGGGTTAGATTTGAGATCTCTTTATTATGTCATAATTTCAGTGTTACTGGAAGCTACGTTTCTTCCAACACCCTCTTACTCTGTGGTAAAATAAAGTGATACTTGGCATGAATTACATTGAAGATCATTCCGGGGGGTGTTGCTGGAGCTCCTGCTGTAGATTTTATGTGCATTGGAGTTGTCTGTCTTGGTGTCAGGGATAAAGAGTGTCCAAAGGCACTATCAAAATGCATGTATTCATTTTGGATTTTCTTTTGGTGATAAATAATTGAGCATTTCTTTGTTGGGCTGCAGCCTGATCCCCCTGCCTGTCTTTGTGGGGGGGTTGAAGATTCTGAGTTATGTGATTTCCCAAGGGAGCTGCAGATTAAATCTGAGCTTTAAAATAGGAAAATATATACCCTATCATCTGGAACATCCCATGATGGATAATGTACACATCCTGGTAGATTAGCATTTATATGCAGTGCAGGTCTTGGAAGATATAAGGATGGGAATAAAGTCTTTATTTCAGCAGAGCAGTGGAATTATACGGTTTTTGGGTTAAGTTATCAAGAATTCCAGGCAAACTGGCCATTTAGAACTGAAGTAGTGTCATAGGGGAGAAAAAAAGAGTGTTAAGGATTATCACTTCGTGATAGAACAAACTGGAAATTATTTGCATGACATTTCCCTTGGATGTTTCTGGGGAAGCTTCCAGAGAACACAAACACCTGCCCTGCTGTGCACCTGCCAGAGGTGTGTTTGTAGGAAAATTCATTGCTTTTGTATCAGAGGGGCCCTGGGTGGTTGGTTTAGCCCTCTCCAGCCTCTTCTTGAGCTATTTTGCCGTGGTTTAAAACTGTGTGAGGGAGGTTTAGGCTGGGTATCAGGGAAAGGTTCTTCCCCCAGAGGGTGCTGGGCACTGCCCAGGGAATGGGCACGGCCCTGAGGCTGCCAGAGCTCCAGGAGTGGTGGACACTGCTCCCAAGGATGCACAGAGTGGGATTGTTGGGGTGTCTGTGCAGGGCCAGGAGTTGGACGATGATCCTCTGTGTTCCTGCCAACTCTGGATATTCTGTGATTAATACTGTGCCAAGTGACTTCCATCCCAGAGGTGATGTTTCCTCTCTGCTTGTTGTCAGGCTTTTGGGCTTTCTTCACCTTTTCCTGGTGGAATCTTCTTGTTCACTGCCACTGTTCACACAGGATCCTGATGTCCACTTCTTCCCACCCTGCAATTCCTCAGTCAATCCGAAACAGTTGCACTCCCATGGAGATTTTATCAATGTGTCTTGAAACAGTTCACGGGCTAATTAGGGCTCTGGACACCACTGTGGAATAGGGAAATGTTAGTGTGCAGTGTCTGTAAGGTGGCAGAGTAACAGCTTTAGTGAGTTTTAGCTGCATAGCTGTGTGTGGCTAATAAAGCAGATTCTCTGGGCCTGCCAGTGCTGCTCATTCCCCTCAGTGGGATCACTGAGCAGTAACAGAACAGCTCAGAACCAGCACCAGTCAGGAGAATCCGAATTACTGGAGCTATTAAGTGTTCTCACTTTCAGCAGTGCATTTAAGGGATAGAGCAGAGGAGCTGGAGAGCTCTGGCTGTCAATTACCCCATTTCCAGATGCTTTTATTGGTCCCTACCAACATCTGTCCTATAAAAGAACGTGGGCAGTAACCTGGCAATCCCCCTTCTGTGACAGTGTCCTGTCCAGCCAGGGCCTCTGTGACATCCTGCTGTCACCCCTGTCCATGGGGGTTAGATAGGTGGGGTCAAAAACATGCAAACCAGTTTCCTAATGTGTCTAGATAATTCTGCTCATGATTTCTGTGATTAAAAGAGGAAGAGCAGCAGAGCCATCTGTTTCTGAGCCCCCAGCTCCCAGCAGCTTTCTCAGAGTGCCAGAATGAACCAGAGGAAGGCTCAGAAATTCCTGCAGGAGGATCAGCTGGGCCCTGTCACTGTTGTTTTAGTGGTTTTGCTGCTCTTTACCTAAGTGCTGTGTGTATTTACTAACTGGATACTGCTGGCTTTGTGTTTTGATTTTGACCACAGCACAACAGTTCCTCGATGCTCTGGCTAAACAATTTGGCTTTCCACAGTGGTTCAGATGCTGAGCAGAACTTGCTGAGGCAAATGGTGGCACCAGGGGTTTGAGAACACCCTTCTGTTGTGGAGTTACTCCATGTCTTCATCTGATGATCCTGTCACCTTGCTCCCACTAAAAACCACAGCTGGATCCAGGCCCTTCCCGAGGAGCAGAGCTGCAGCTCCCAGTGCAGTTTGTGTGTTCAGTAATTGGTAACAGTGAAGTTCATAGCTTGGAGCAGGGCAGAAGGAAAAGTGTGTTTCTCAATAATAAAAGGGTATTGGCTTGTATCATGTAATTAATTGAAAAAGGTTGTATAACAGAAAAATACTGGTCAGGAAAATAACAACTTTCACATCCTTGGTAGGGCCTGAATTGTGATGTGGGGAAAGAACAGAGACAACAAAACCCAATCCACCAGCATGAGGTTTTTAAGCTGCTCCTGGTTGTTAGCTTGCCCATAGCTTGCTGCTACCTTCTATTACCAGTTGCAAAGGAGTGGGAGTTTCTTCTGTTTACAAGTGAAGAAAAAAGAAAACCTCAAGTGCTGTGTATTCCTTGATGGGGTTTAGTGAAGGAATTTAATCACATTCTTTGTAAGTGCAGATTGAAATGCAATGCTTTGATTCTGTGTTTAGTGGTCCTTTTAAAAATTAGAATCTTTTTGTGTGTAAAATATCCCCATCTTTTAGAGGAGCAAAAACACTAAACAGAAATGCACAAAAAGATTCTACACTTTAGTTTACACTTAAAATTCACATTTTACACTTTTCTTGTGTAAAACCCTTTTTTTTCTTTCACCTTTGATATGTTGAATGCCTTTGATACTCAACTTCAGTCAGCTGGAATCTGCACATTAAGGGAGACAGAATACGAAAGATAGGTAGTAAATGTGGTTCATTGCTAGGTTTTCTCCATTATTTTCTCTCTGTGGCTTTAAAAAATGATTTATCACACGTTCAGTATTCCAAGCTACTATTTCATGAGAATATTCACAGAATCCTTGCGTGCTTTGGGTTGGAAGGGACCTTAAAACTCATCCAGTTCCATCTTCCACTATCCCAGGTTGCTCCAAGTCCAGCCTGGCCTTGTTGGACACTTCCAGGGATGGGGCAGCCACAGCTTCTCTGGGCAACCTAAATAAGGATAATTGAGTGTTTTCAGTAAGTGTGTATATTCACTGCTTGGGATGCTCTACCTGTGTCAGGCTTTTGAGGTTTGACACAGAATTTGTGAATACCCCTCCACTGTGTCCCCAGTGTCAGTGCTGGAGGAGCAGCTCAGCTCTCCTGCTCCTCTCCCTGCAGGAATTCCAGCATGCACAAGTCTGGTGTTTAGGAAAAGGGCTGACCAAGCTTGAGCAATGATTTCCCTGGGTGAAAGCTGTTGGAAAATACAGCTGGAAATAAGAAGTTTTTCTTTGACAACACTTAAAACCTTTTAGCCAAAGCTTATTTTCATATAATGATTTCTAGACGTCATTAAACAAGCTACCTGGCAACTTGCAGCCTAATTTTGAGCTCAGTTTGGTTCTGTTCTAGGGAAGTTGTTCTGTGCTCCTCACTATTGGATGCACGTCCTCATGAAATACAGTTTGTTCTTTTCCCCTGCTTTCTGTGCACAGGAATATGTTTCAGTCTATTATAATGTATTATTTTTAATGCAAAGTGAATGAACATTAGGCTCAATCAGGAAAGAATAGATTAGGAAAAGAAAAGTAGTGGAATGTGTGGTGCTTTCTGGGCTGGGAGGATTTTTGTGGCTTTGGACTTTGCCGGAGCACAATTCCTGCACAGATTTCCGTGGTAATCTTTGTTCCTGGAGAGGGGAATTGGTGGTTCTCTCAGTTCTGGAGCTCTTAGGTGGCCTGAATTACTCTGTGCTGTGGCAGCTGTGTGTGGGCACTGCTCAGAACAGGAGTCTGAGCCTGGCCTGGTGTTCTGTGACAATTGCAGGCTGGTGGGAATCACAGTTCTAATGTGCTTTTGGTTTCATAGTAGACTTTGTCCCAGTGTTTGTGTCTATGACCCAGATCTGTTCCTGGTACTGGTGGATCTGAAGGTCACTGAGGGCTATTTCAGGAGGTTGAACACAGCCAGAGCTGGATTTAAGCACAGCTGTGCTGTAATGCCACCATGGTGTGGTGGCTGAGCTTCGCTGTCCTGTGGCAGTTCTACATGAGTGACATTTCTGGGGAGGAGATGCCCCAGAATCCCAAACTCCTTTGGGTCAGCAAATCCCTCCAAGAGCATAGAGTCCAGCCTGTGACCAATCCCTACCTTGTCACCAGCCCAGAGCACTGAGTGCCACGTCCAGGCCTTCCTTGGACACCTCCAGAGATGAGGACTCCAAACCTCCCTGGGCAGCCCCTTCCAACCCTTTCTGGCAAGAAATTCCTCCTGATGTCCAACCTCACCCTCCCCTGGCACATCTTGGGGCCGTTTCCTCTCATCCTGTCCCTGTTCCCTGGCAGCAGAGCCTGCCCCCCACCTTGGTGAGTGTCCTGGCAGGGAGGTGCAGGGAGCAGCACATGAGCTGTCCCCCCGGCCACGGCTTCTTGCTGTTGTCCGAGTTCACCAAGCAAGAAAGATGATGAGAGACATCTTAGAGTGACTCAGATGGGAGACCTTTAAGTGCCCTAAGCAGGGACAGAGCCCGTGTTGCAGACTTTGCAGAGCACCATCCCACGTTCCCAAAGCTTTTCCTGCCCGGGAGCTGTTGGCCGGAGCGCCGGGAAAGGAGCCCGTGTCTGGTGCAGATGTCACTGCTGCTTTGTTTGTCAGGGTTCTGTATTTATACACAGCACGTTTCGGGAGGATTTGGAAACAGCTTGATATTTTTGTTCTCTAATTTGCTATTTTGCCTACTAGAAAGAGGCTACATCAGCGTTTTGGACCACGTTCAGGCCTGCTGTAAATAGATGCAGCTTCCTTTCAATCAGTGACATTGTGAACGTTTGTATCAAGACTAAACATGGCTATTTTTAGCTCTGCTCTCTCACCTAGTCACTCCTGTTTGCTTTAATAAGGTTTCTATTTACTCCTGTTAAAAGGTTACTTGAATTGGATGCTCATAAAATTCCAGTCAGATAAGTCATTTTCTCCAAGTGTTTTATGATGGAGTTCCTCCTTGTTGTTCTATTTTATTTTATTTATTATTCCGTGCTCTCAGCTAATTGACAGGGATGGAGAGGTGGTGTTGTGGCAGCAGGTGACCTTTAGACTGCTGGAGGAGGCAGAGGCCCGTGCTGGGAATGTTGGCAGAGCCACAGACTGGGAGCTGGGCAAGAAAACGCCACGGAAGTGGAAGATGAGAAGGTGGCTTTAATCCTGATGAGTGGCCCTAGTGAGGCCACATCTGGGCTGTGGTGTTCAGTTCTGGTCTCCACTGTTCAAGAAGGACCAGGAGCTCCTGGAGGGGGTCCAGTGGAGGCCACAAACATGATGAGGGGTCTGGAGCGTGTGGCTGGTCACCAGCAGCATTTGTGTTCTTTGATTGTGGGAAGGGCTGAATTCTGCAGACAAAAATCAGGGATGGAGGGATGCCGTTGATTAGAGTCAGGATTTCATGCAAAATTCCTGTGGTCATGCCAGAAAAACATAATTATTTGAAATAACTACGGAAGGAAACATTCATTTTCTGTTTTAAAGAGATGGGTTAACTTAGTTCCCCTCCTTGTGACCTCCAAACTTGTGACAGGGACCTTGTCCAGTTGGGAACGAGCTCTGGGAATACCTGGTTACAGATGAGCTGCCTCACCTGAATCTGCCCTCCCCACCACCCCATCCCTGCCTGCTCCTGAGCCTCTGGTGAACACTGCAGACCTCAAAGGTGGCCTTCATCCCTCCTTGAAACACATTTTGTCTTGGTAAATTAGAGTCAGTGCAATTCATGACACTTGGCATATTTGTCTTAGGATTGTCCATACAAAGCTAAAGGGGAAAATGATTGTCCAGAGGCTGGGAAGGAGGAGGCTGGGAGCCCAGAGGAGCTGGGTGCTGCCTTGCACTCTGTGTGTGTATTATTGATACCATCCATCACTTTGGTGTTACCAGAAGAAGCTCTTAAAAAATATTTTTCCTTTCCCTTAACAACCAGTGATCTGGTTGTTGCAGAAATTATATAGTTATAGCAGAAGGAATCTTTAAAGCCAAAGCTGTCAGCATCTTTATTTCATAAATAATTGCTGGTTCTTTTTAGCTGTTACTTAACGCTATCATTTTATTAATTCCTGCTTTCTGTTCCTGGGCTTATTTTTCTGTGTGCTGTTAACTGTGCTTATTGTGCTTCTCGTCAGCTCTCCCTGAACTTCTTAAAACTCCTGTCACTTACTCAATGCTGCATCTGTCACTTGGTTGTGCCATTATGTGAGAGCTGCAGTTCCTGGCTGATCATTTTTCACTCAATCCAAGAGCAGCAGTAAAGGAGGAGATTTCCTTTGTGCTGCAGGGGAATTGCAGGGTCTGTTGATAGAATGGGAGGTCGAAACAGAAACAATTCCAGTCTGGGGAACATTAGGCTCTAATAGGATTTGTCTGAATCACAGAATCACGGAATGGTTTGGGTTGGAGGGGACCTTAAAGATCATCCAGTCCCGTGGATAGGAAACACCTTCTACTATCCCAGGTTGCTCCAAGCCCTGTCCAACCTGGCCTTGGACACTTCTAGGGGTGGGACAGCCACAGCTTCTCTGGGCAATCCGTGCCAGGCCCTCAGCACCTTCACAGGCAATGATTTCTTCCATATATTTCACCTAAATTTCCCTTTCAGTCTGAAGCCATTCCCCCTTGTCCTGTCACTCCAGTTCCTGATGCAGAATCCCTCTCTGGCTTCCTTGTAGCCCCTTCAGATCCTGGAAGGTGCAGTGAGGTCTCCATACAACCTTCTCTTCTCCAGGCTGAAGAGCCTCAGCTCCCAGTCTGTATATTTTGGGTATATCTGGGTTTTTGCAGTGCAGTGCCAAGGGGCCTCGGGAGGAGCAGCCCGTGTCCTGTGGTGGATAAGCCTCTGATTGTTCCCTGTGCCACGGGCTTGGGAACCTCTTCTTTCTCTGCCATAATTAAATTGAAAAAGTTTGGAAAATACTAAGCAGGGCTGGAATGTTTGGCGTGGCCTTGCTGGAAATGTGTGTTGGTATATTTTCACACTCCTCCCACAGTTGTCTTTGTGGTTTATTGTTGTGTGTTGTTTTTTTTTTTGTTGTTTGTGGGTTTTTTTGGGCCCCAGCCAGGAGCTGGGACCAGGCCAGGGATTTTTCTTTCGCTGCATTCAGTGCTGTTTGTGCCACTCTTCAGTCTCTTAATTACCCAATCTTCTTTGGTTCATTGTCCTAGAAAAGTTCAGTCCATTCAGCAGGATTCTGCTCCCTGCTGCCGCTGGTTCCGTCATGTGGGAAATGAGGAATTTGAGTCAGCTCCTGAAATTTCACTTTCTCTCCTCAAAAAGCCAGGCTGGCAAGGGGAGGTGGAGGTGCACAGTCTGGCTGGGGAGATGGGGGGACTTTGGGTGGGTTTGGCAGTGATGGGGACATTTGTGACACAGATCCCTGGGTGAAATTCCAGGGTAGCAGGTGCCAGCTCAGAGGCAGGGAAAGACAGTGGGATGAGGCTTGTGACAGTGCATTAAAATGCTCCTAATGGAAGATTCTCATCTGCAGCCTGCCGGGGTCATGCTCTAAATTACTTGCAAAGGAACTGTAAAGACCCTGATGTAATTTATTGAGCAATAAAACCCATTAGAGGTAACATGAACCGGTAATTCTGAAATGGGAGCGCAGAAGGGGTTGTGCTTCATCAGTGAAATGTAGGTAAATCTGTTGCAAAAAAACCCCAAAACGTGAATAGTGTCTAGTTTTTACTGAGGAAAAGGGAAAAAATATGGTCTGTGAAGAGGAACAGGATATTTTGGTGCATTATGGAAATGCCTCATAAAATCCTTAGCAGGTGGAAGTGGTGATGGGCTTAATACACCTGTGGGAGGTGAGGCAGGCTTGGGATCCTTTTGTGCTGGAAATGAAGAGCTGGATGGGAATCAGAATCCTAAACCTTGGCAACTGGGGATGCTCACACAAGTTTATACAGCCCGTGGTGGAATTCAGGTGGTTTCATGAGCCTTATTAAAAGTCACCAGCGTAACGAGACGAGTTTTCCTGATCTTTCTGTTTTTCTTTCCAGGATTTCTGCTCTTTAAAGACTATTGCATGAATGAGATCGATGAAGCTGTCCCTCAGCTGAAGTTCTATGAAGAGGTAGGTGCTGGTGATGGAGGTTTGGGGCTGTGCAGGGAGGGAGGCTGAGGGAGGCTGTCCTGCTCCTGCTCCATCAGGGAATGCTGAGAGGGAAGGAGAGGGTCCATGATGTGAAGCAGTGTGGACTGGTAGGAAAGGATCGAGGACGGAGTTGCTGGTGTTGGGGTGACACTAAAACCCTCCAGGTCTTTCCCCAGCAGCCTTTCACCTGTAGTAAAGGCAGCAGGGTACAGCTGGAGGGGGGTGTGGAGGGATGTGGGAGCTGCTCAGATGTTTCAGGAGCCGCAGAGGGGACACCAGAGGTGGCTTCAGGTGGATGAGTTGTGTCCCTTGTCAGGAGATACCCACTTGAAGGAGCTGACAGGCACTGTGCAGGGCATGTCCCAAAGGATCAATAATTCCAAGGAATGCCCTGGCCCTCCCCAGCTTCTGTTGCTGTGCAGTCTGAGCTCCATGGCTCCATTCATTTGCTCCCTGTTACATTTGTGACACTGAATAATGTGAATCCTCTCCCAAAAAGAGATTTTGAATCTCTTCAAACCCAAATCCTGGGTTTGAATCTGTCTGATTTCAGGGCAGACATGCCCATGCCTGATGCTCAGGGTTAATTACAGCTGGGATAGCCTTGGCTGCCTCACTCTTGAGCTGAGAATTTCACTTTTTTCTTGCTATCAGCACAAACAGCTGATATCAAATTGGAGATCAGTCCTCAGCAAGGCTCCATTCCCCCACTCAGATCAGATACCTGCTGTCAATAAAGAATCTTTTTCTATCATTTCCATCTCTTTATGCACTGTAGAGATCACTGTCATAAGTAATCCGAAAAGGCCTGTTGTACCAGATTATTTAGCAAGATATTTTTGGCTGCCTCTTTATCTCTGAAACAATTCGAAATTGTATTTTTAGGCTATTAGCAAAGTGTTGCCTCAAAAGAATTTCAGTGCTTTGTCATGTACTTCTGGAAAAATCCCATTAAAGATATTTAAAGAGAGGTTCATTGTGTTTTCCTCTGTGACATACCGGATCCAGGAGCTTTTCCTTTTTTTATATATTTGATTTACTTGCTGCATTTATTACACATAGAATAATCTGAGTACATTGCTACATTAAAAACTGCCTGATGTAGAAGAGCTCCATACTCCTGGGATTTCATATCACTGCAGCTGGAGTCACGATCAGGCATTTAACAGGATGAGTGATTCATCCTGATCAGTTTCAGAAGGAAATAAAAGGAATTAAGAAGAAAAAGGGGAAAAAAAAGAGGAAAAAGGAAAGAAAAAAAAAAAAAGAGCTTCTAAATATTTGAAAATAAATGTGTTCTGATCCCAGTTTTTGAGGAGATCTTTTTGATCTCTGGGGGGGCTCTGCTGAGACCCCTCAACACTGGCTGGGGATTTGTGTCCTTCAACAACCAAACATTGAGGGGTAGGAGGTTGTGCTCAAATAAAACAATCAGGTATCCATCAGGCTTCCTCCTGTACTGCTAATTATTTTGTGTCGTTGCGTTAATTAAAAGTGTTTCTTGGGCAAAGACGTTTGGAGTCATTTTAATTATAAATTGGTATCAAGGGGGAAGCAGCACAGATGGCAAATTGGGGTGGGACTGGTGCCTTATCATGTCAGCAAACAAGAGGAGTACAGCTAGAAAGATACTGACTTTAATTAATGTTCCACCTCCAGAGGTAGGTTGCTTCCAGTTTGTCTCTTGATAATTGGACTCGGTGATCTTGGAGGTTTTTTCCCAACCGAGGCAATCCTGGGATTCTGTGGCACAGAGCAGATCTGCTCACTGCCAGGTGTCTGCATCTCCAGGCTGGTGTTGGGAAGGCCCAGGAAGTCAGAGCTGAATCTTTCCCCTTGCATTTTGGTTTTTTTTTTGTCACTCCTGGAAGAGCTCTTTCCCCAAATATGCTTGAGAGGACCCTTGGACTCGCTGAACTTTTTGTTCTGGAACTGGTTGTGTGGTTTTGTTCTGTAAATGAACTGCCTGGGATTGCTGTTGTTTCCCCTGGAACAGGCTGATCTCCTACAGCACACCTGAGGAAACGTGATGTATTTTGTAAAACTATCTTCTGGCCACGTTTAGGGTCCAAACCCACAGTGCAGCTGAACTGTGTGAACATTTTGAAATGTGCTTTACGTTCTGTCTTGGACATCTGTGCCTGATGTGCTGTGATCAGGGAGTTTTTGGGTTGGAAGGGTTGGAAGAGCCCTCTCAGCCCAAGTCCCACTGTTCACTCAGCGCTGCCAAGGCCACCACTGAGCGTGTCCCCAAGTGCCACAGCCTGTTAAATCCCTGCAGGGATGGGGACTCCACCAATGCCCTGGGCAGCTGTGCTGGGGCTGGAAAATTCCAATCCTAAAGGGAAATCCCAGCGGTGACCGCGCTGTTGCAGGTGATCTTTCATCAATAAACAAAACCATAGAACAAAACTTCAGCCAAAGTCCTGTTTCGACCCAGTGAGTGGGAAATCACTAGAAAATGTGTGGTGTGTGCTTGCCCTTGTGCTGCAGATCAAGGAGTACGAGAAGCTGGACTCAGAGGAGGAGCGGCTGTCGCGGAGCCGGCAGATCTACGACACCTACATCATGAAGGAGCTGCTTTCCTGTTCCCACGTGGGTATCCTGCCCTTTTTCCACCTGCTGCTCCATCCACAGGGTGCTCTGGATTTGCCTTTGAAATCCAGGATCTGGGTTTGGCCAAATTCACAACGTTGCTTTTTTTATTTTTGGGGTTTTTTTTTTTTGATGTGTCAAGGTTGGTGGCGTGCTGCAATTTTTATTAAACTTAGTGGCACGCAAAGGAAGTATCAGGAGCTTTATCTGGTTGATTTTTCTTTAGACTAAATGTCTGTTTCCAAAAGGATGAAATAAATGCAGGGTGTGTGTATAGAGATGTGGCTAAAGTCACTGAAAAGACACATTTTCTCCATCTGAAGTTTGGGCCTGTTGATCTGTTCTTAACAGTTTCATGTCTCATTTGAAAGAAGGATTTGCAGGGTGTTCTACCCTGGTGGTATCATGCTTTGGGTGGAGGGTATAAGCTTTTATTTTTTTTCCCTCCAAAATGCATTATTTTATTAGTAAAAATGTCTGCTGTCCATGTCTGCTTCTGGCTCTGGAGCTGTGCCTGTAAATGGGATTTTTCATGGATTTGTTAAAGGAGAATCATGACCCCCTTTGAATTTTACCTTCCTCCTCCTCATCTTCCCCTCTCCTGCCTTCCTGCTTTGGAATAATCCTGTCACTGGCTCATTCTGCACGTTTCACACAATATTCACTCTCATATACCTGGGGGAGGCCCTATGGATTCCCCTTGGGGTTGGTGTCTCCACGTGGGGAAAAGAACAACACTGATGTGACCTGAAATGAAATTCCTGACAGTTCCAACTGTTTGAAATCTTCCTTTTTCTTTTCCAAAAGCCTTTCTCAAAACAAGCTGTAGATCATGTACAAACACATTTAGCCAAGAAACAAGTGCCAGCCAGCCTTTTCCAGGTGAGCTTTCACAGTCTGAACATTCAGCTTCTCTGACTGAAAGTGACTTTTTAGATATTGTTTAAAGAGACAGAATAAATGGGACTGGGACATACTCCGTGCTGTAAGTGGGATTGAAATGCTTTTCCAAGTCAAAATTACAATTTACTCTTCTCATCTATGATATTTTCATGCACATTTAGAAAAGCAAACTATACCTTGGTGTGTGAACAGAAGAGTTTTTATAGTTGTGTAATTTTAAGCCATTAAATGATTTAGAGTAAATCACTTTCCATCAGGAAGATCCTGTCAGGGTGAACTGAGCTGCAACAGTGGAGAAATTGTCTTCTCCATCATGGGGGTGTTTATAAGCTTAAATGTCTTATTTAAACCTGATGTATATTTATATGCTGAAAAGATGTGGAGGTTGCCCCTGCCTGGTGTCTCTTGTGCTCCTGAGCTGTTCTGGCTGTTGCCACGAGCTGGCAAGTGATGATTGCAGTGCTGGGTGATGTCTCAGCACTCACTGGGGGAAGGTTTGGCCATCACACACCCAGGGGAGGGATTTCCCTGGAAAAAGTCACCTGTGATTTCAAGGTGCTGATCTCTGAGAGAAGCACCACAAGGATGAGGGAGCAGCTCTGGGAAATTTGGATTCCACAGGGGTGACAATTTATTGTTGAAATACATTTGAAAGAAGAACTTTTTGCCCTCACACCCCTTAGGGTTTGCTAGCTCATGAAAATATTTTGTGTTTGACTTCAGGGCACCTGCTCAGATTCCAAAAGCCAAATAAAGCTAAAATGCTTTGTTGAGGCTTCTTAAGGACAACCCAGGAGCTGTGTGGGCCCAGTGAGAGTTCTGTGTAATGGATGGGATTGAAAAAAGCCTTTTATTGTCTGCTGAAATACTAATTGTGTTTCCTCACCCTTTTTAGCCATATATAGAAGAAATTTGTGATAGTCTCCGAGGAAAAATATTTCAAAAATTTATGGAAAGGTATGATCATGGGATATTACCTGAATTATCTGCCTAATGTAGTGGGAAGCCACTTCTCTCTGTTCAGTACTGCTGTAAATAAAGCTAAAATTGTGTATTAATGCACGATTAACCAAATGGAGTTTATTGGCAAGCTTGGTAAATACCCAGCTTTGTGGGATATCCTGAGCAGTGTCAGGATGTGCGAGTGGAAAGCTGAGGGATTTCTCAGTCACAGCAGGAAGAGGTCGGAGTTTGGGCTGTGAAAAGGCAGAACTGGGGTTTTGGGGATGTCCTGTGAGTGCCCATCTCTGGTGTGGCAGTGGGAGACCCAGTCCTGGTGGTTTGGGGCTGGGCCCCTCGAAATGAAGGTGAAATAAAGAATTGAAGGCACAAGTCTGGCTCAACAGAGCAGCCCTTTGCTGCTCCTGTGTCTGGCTCTGGAAAGCTCAGCTGCCACCCAGGAACACCCAAATCCATTTTCTAAACTGGTTTGGTGCCATTCTGTGATAATTATAAAAATGCCTCCACAATGCTGTTATTTCTTACTTTGAAAATAAACACTTAATTATTCATGTAGGAATAAGCAACTGTTTTATTATTTTTTTCCCCAAAGCCTGTGGTATTGCTGATGCCTTCCCTATTTTAAGATAAAATGAGTTTAAAATGTTCTTTGGAGTATGTGGAGGTTCATTAACATAAATCAAGCTGCCTGTGTTTTCTTATAATTATCTTTCTCTTGATGTAATTTAAATGTTTGTTAGTTCCAGACGTAGTTGTTTAAAAATTGAAAACCATCTTTGAGTGGTTGAAAACCATGCAGGAGAGATGTGGGGACACACTGAGCACTTCCAGGGATAAGGTTATCTTCTCTCTTTCTCTCCCAAGGATGTAGAACATGGAGTGTGCTGTGCCTAGGAATTGTTTTTCTTGGTGAGGGTAAGATTACAGTTGGTGAAAGGAAGGCTGTCATTTATTAAACACCACCCCACGCCCTAGCTCAGACTAGATTTTAAATATCAGAGTCTTGACATTTCCTGTAATACTCTACACAATAGTCTCAGACAACTTTTAAACTTTTTTTTTTTTCCTTTGCAGTGACAAGTTTACTAGATTTTGTCAATGGAAAAATGTAGAGCTAAATATTCATGTAAGTACTTACAAGTATATTTATCTTGTCAGAGGCTGATACAGGAAAGAGAATGTTCAGTTTTGAATCCTGCTCTGCAAAGGCCTCATTAAGGAGGGTGGTGGATGTCACTGCTCTGCTATTCTTAGGCACAGCCCTGATGATTCCTGTCTGGACGTCCCCTCTGCCTTCCTCAGTTAATAGAATTTGGATTTTTTAATGGCTGAAAGAGCTGAACTGCCAGAATTGCTGCTCTTTATCAGCCCCAATCCCTGTCCATCTCCCTTTCCCATTCCAGTCCTGCCGTGATCCCAGCACCCTCTGAGCCCCTTTCCTTGGCCTCTGCTTTTGTCCCTCTGCACTCCTCTGTGACAACTTGGGCTGCAAAAACAGCCCTGAATGAGACTGGCAGTTTTTGGGAACAACATTCCCCTTGTTGCTACTTCACACTGTAGTGCTTCCAAGTACATGGAAATATCAACAATGAGGGGCTCCTTTTCCAACACCATAAATGCTGTTGAATTACAGTTGAGGATCTCAACACGTTCATGGGTCATTTGGATGTTTCCACAGTCAGTTTTTTAATGCTGAAAAAAAAAAAGAAGGTTTTGTTTTGTTTGTGTTTCCATTTGCAGCTGACCATGAATGATTTTAGTGTACATAGAATAATAGGAAGAGGGGGATTTGGTGAAGTGTACGGCTGCAGGAAAGCAGACACTGGAAAAATGTGAGTACCACACACTCTGTGGCAGAGGTGATTGTAAACTCTGGGCTAGTGAGGAAATCCTTCCAATCATTTCTTAGGAAATCACTGGAAATCAGCATCATGTTGCTGTAAAGGTCTTTGTTATGAAGTTTTATCCCCAGATTCCTGGCTCACTGCAGGCTCAGCTTGCTCTTGGATCCTGTTCCATGCCATGCAGGGGCTCAGTCTCACACAGCTCCTGAGCACATGGAAATGTCCTGTCAAAACCAGTGGAAAATGCACGTGATCCCTGTGATTCCTGCTGCCATTTGGAAGGGGATGTCCCACTGCTGGACTTGTGCTTCCCAGAGCTCTCCATGGGAGCTCCAGGGTCAGCCCTGGGTGGTTTTTATTCTTTTTGTGATCTTACCATTCACACACCTCCCCTGATCATCAGATTGCCATTTCTAGGCATCATTGTCCCATTGTGTTCTTATCTGAACATCTGGGCATGGATTGAACCAGCTGTTCTCAATATCAATCCATTTCTTTATTTACACTCCACCCTTTCATCTTGCCTTTCTCCTCAGTTTTAGTCCACAGCCCATCCTTAAACATTTCCCTTCCAAGTGAGCAGGGCATGTGTGAGGTGCCTGTGTCTGGTTCCAGCTGTCTCCTCTGGCACTTCTGTGTGCCTGACATCCTTGTTAATAATAAACTTCTGACTCTTAACAAGTGGAAGACGTCTAAATGTTGCTATTATTACATTCAGTATTTATATTAATACTCTTACTTACAACGCTGGCTGTGTTCTTGCTTTGGTACTTTTTGTCCACTTACATTTCATCCACTTGTCCATGTACAAAAATAAACAGTTTATTTAGCTTGCAGCAGGCAGCTCTCAGAGTCCCAGCCATCTCTTTGTCTGAGCAGGGCTCTGACAGGAGGTGGATAAACCCTTGGGAAGTGAGAAGGACAGGAAAAGTGAAGCAAAGGACAGGTTTTATCAGATTTCAATAGAGCAAAGGCAAGCAAAATGTGGGAAAACCTTCTTTTCAAATTTGAAGCAGAACTTTTGATGAGGTTCAGCTTGTGGATAGAGGTTTGGTTTAGTTCTTTCTTGATCCAAACCTAGGGATGTGCCCATCCCTAACCCAGATCCCATCCCCTCTGGACGGCCTCTGCTGCACTTAGAGCCTGCAAGGAGCGTGGGAAGCCTGCCCTCCCTCCCAGGTAACACCAGCAGTGTTCCCTGAGCACCCACACACCTGAGGCTTCTGCCAACCACCCCTGCAAGGATCTCTGGAGGGGAGCCAGAAACAGGATGCAGCATTCCAGGGAGAGGGACAGCAGGACAGCGACAGACTGGACTGGGGACAGATTCCCAGAGAAGCTGTGGCTGCCTCATCCCTGGAAATGTCCAAGGCCAGGCTGGATGGGGCTTGGAGCACCCTGGGATAGTGGAAGGTGTCCCTGCCCATGAGTTTAAGGTCCCTTCCCACCCAAACCATTCTGTGATTTCCATCAGCCTTGAACATCCCCAGTCCCACTCTCCAGTCAGAGCAGGGCAGGGTCAGGGCTCATTTTTACTCACCCTTCACAGACTCCTGAGCAAGAACGCATGAATATATTCCCAGTCTGGAAACTTCAAATTCCCCCTCACTCCCCCACTGCCAACACATTGCTGTCAGGAATGACGTGGCTGTTTTTGGGAGCTGGAGCCAAGGTGAGGCCCTGGAGCTGGATGGGGTTGGGCACTGAAGCACTGCTGTAAGGTGGAGTTTTCCTAAAAATCCATGGGTGCCCCTGTCTAGGAGTCTTCTGTGGAGGAACACACGTGTCCTTCTCACTGATGTCTATTAATGAACTCACCCAACGTCTTGGAAAAATACCCAGCCTGGATCATATCCTCCTGTGGTTGGTGGTTGTTAGGGTAACATCCTTTGTGAGCAAAATTGTATTAATTTGTGTAGCACAGATGGTAGAAGACTAAAAAAGCTTTCTTGTGTGTATCTGACCTTTTTCTGAGTAGAAAACAAATTAAGGGAAAAAAAAAAATATATATAAAACTCAGCGTGTGTTGAAGATATTGCTTTCCTGGTAGAGCTGAAACTGTTGGAATTAAATGGAACCATAACAGAGTTTCTGTTATTTAATTCCTATGGCGGATCCTTGCTTGTAGGTATGAGAAAATGAATATGTGTTGTGTAATTCCTATCTCACTGTGATGGTTTGGACATGGAATTATTTGTTAAAGCACATTTCTCTGTCAGGAGGCTTCTGTTGGAAATGTGTTAATTCTGGGAGATTTTGGAGGTTTTGTGTTTAGCCTGAAATGATGTTTTTAGTCCTGGGTTTAAGTCTTCCAAGAATTTGCTTACAGGATCCTGTCAATGTGCATGGCCTGACTGCCAGTGAATACTCCTGAGAGAGGAGATTTTTGGTGCTTTTTCTGAATGGTTGTTTGTTTTTGTTTTCAGGTATGCAATGAAATGTTTAGATAAGAAGAGAATCAAGATGAAGCAAGGAGAAACATTAGCCTTAAATGAAAGAATTATGCTGTCTCTTGTCAGTACAGGAGTAAGTATCACTATGTTCTTTCTTTCTTCCATGTAATGTAAAAGCTGTTACATATAATGCATATTCCATCAACTCCATTGTGTGACATGCAAAAATGAACCCCCACTGGAGCCTCCCCCTGATTCTTGCAATGTGTCTGAAATGAGAAGGGAAAACCAAACTTGCCTGATCAGTTTGGGTCTTACAGAATGAGCATCTTTGCTGCAGAGGCTTGAGGGGGTGCCCATTTCTGAGGTAATTCATCCTCCCACCCTCCTGACTTTTTAAATACCCTTTTAAAAGTATTTTTGTTTGAATCTTTTCCAAAACACGATTCTGTCTTGTAAAAAAAGATTCCTTTTTTTTTTTTTTTGCTATAGTTAGCTAGCACTTTAGTGGCATCTAAAGTGCTACTGCAGACAAAACCCCAGTTCACCTTTTCCCTTCCCTGTTACTCCGAGATCCATTTTTTCCTTTTTTGTTTTCTGTGTCCTGTAGCTGAGTCAAGGCTTACCAAGCCAGTCTGCCCATCTAGTCTATTTACAACTTGGGTTAAAACGGGATGAATTAAAATCTCAAGTCGAAACCATCGCTGGTGCCTGCCAAAAGCCGGCACCTGCCTGCCGTTGGCTCCCCAGCCCTGGGTGGTGCCTGAGGTGTGTTGGGCTCAGAGGAATCCCAGGCAGGATTGGAGGTGGCCCTGCCCTGGTTGCGGTGGCACCGTGGTTGCCATGGCTACGGGTGATGCTGGCAGCAGGGTTCCCTTCCCTCACCTTGTGGTGCAGGAGTTGAACGCTGGGCGTGGGAGCACAGCCCCCGTTCCCAGCAGACACGGGAGGGGCCAGGAGGAATCCTGGGTGCTCTTGTGCTGTCAGCGTGGAGAACACATAATCCCAGCACAGCTTGATGATCTGCAGGTGCTTTTATTGAGGAGCTCTGGGAGTCAGGGGTACAAACCCAAATCAGCTCCGACATGAGTTCTACGTGAACATGCTTTTATACTCTTTTCATTACATAACCACGTGTTAATTATTAGACTGATATTGTTCTATTGTATACATTGATTCTACTTAAGCACGAATTACATTAAGCCCCCCAAACACTGCTTCTCATGATTCTTATCATTTCTCATGATTCTTGTTAGGATTAAACAATAAAACAATCATTACATTTATCATATGGTACTTATGCAGATGCAAAACAAAGCTCAGCTTCCATTCCAGAACCTACCGGCTCTGGTTCCTTTCTAGTTCTAACTTCCTTTCCATTCCCAGGCCCAACTTTTTCTATTCCCCCCCTCTGGATCTATTCCCATGATTTTAGAAGCATTTTAACCCTGTGTTATCAGTTCCAGAGAGCAGGATTGCCTGCAGTGGCACAGAGCAAACAGTGGGCTTTGTTCTGAGGCACCGGGGCTGTGTCCTCAGAGATCAGAGGATCTTTTCTGTGGGACAGTGCTTGAAGATCCTCAAGTCCAGGCATTGTCCCTGCACTGCCACGGCCACCACTAAGCCAAGGCTCCAGGGAGAGCTTAGAGCCCCTTCCTGTGCCTGAAGGGGCTCCAGGAGAGCTGGAGAGGGATTTGGGACAAGGGGGAATGATTTCCCACTGCTGGAGTGCAGAGTTAGATGGGTTATTGAGAAGGAATTCTTCACAGTGAGGGTGGTGAGGCCCTGGCACAGGGTGCCCAGAGAAGCTGTGGCTGCCCCTGGATCCCTGGAAGTGCCCAAGGCCAGGTTGGATGAGGTTTGGAGCAACCTGGGGCAGTGGAAAGTGTCCCTGCCTTGCAGGGGTGGAACTGGATGAGCTTTAAGGTCCCTTCCAACCTAAACTATTCTGGGATCTGTGATTTATCCCTTCAGACTTTTCAATCGAGTTACCCGTTTTCACCAGAGATAAGTTGTGGTGTGTCCATGTGTGTCAGGATTCCTGAAAGCCAGTGGGGAGTAGGTCTGTAGTAGAGACGAGACAAGAAATCGAGGTAAATCAGTCATAATTGTCCCATTAACTTTAATTTGTGATTCTGTGGCTCCAGCACTGAATGTGAATTTGCATGTCTAGAGATTCAAAGAGAAAATAGTTCAGGAGCTCCTGGTGGAGGCAGTTTTCTCACAGGCCAGCACACAGTGAGGCTTTGAGCAGGGGGAGCAGCAGGAGGAATCATTTATTTCTTTTGTTAAGGATTATCAGCTCATTAGAGTGACTTTTCTTTCAGATTCTCCGAAATTTGAAAGACTTGGAAGAGAGGTTTTGTACCAAGTGCTGCTCATTTAGGTCAGGTACACCTGGGCAGGAGAGGCTGGAGCACTTGGAATATGCAGAGTGAAATAGATTTGAAGGTGGTGGAATAAGAGATTGAAGGAATTCTTCAATCCCTCAATAGAAGCTGGGAGGCTGCAGTGGCGTGCCCAGGGGCAGTTCTGTGCTGCCCAGAGCAGAATCCAACTGGGAAGTCCATCACAGTACAATTAGTCATTTAACTGGGAATCCAGATGTCTCTGCAAAACGCATAATAACAGCTGTGCAGATGATACAGCTGGGTGTGTAATCAGTTCTGTTAACCCACCTCAAGCTCTGGCATTCCCTGGAGCAGGGAGCTCCCGTGCTGGAGTCGGCCGTGGCTGCGTGGTGGGAGCAGCTGTCCATGGCCACGTTCCCAGCAGGTTCAGGAGTACAGCAGCCACCTCTGCAGGGCATCTGGAGCCTCTTGGATGGGCCTGGTGGCACCAAAACAGGCTCTGCAGGGCTCAGTCCCCCTTGGTGTCTTTGCTGTGTCACTGTGGTGTAACGGGGACAAACTGTCACTGAGCTTTGGGTTTCCTCTTCTGCATGACACAGGCCCCATCTTCCCCTCCCACACAGACCTTCAGGCTGGGAAGGCGTTGTGAAATCCTTGGAAGGTCACAGAGCAGGGAGAAGGTTTTATTTTCTGTCAAAAGAAGAATATATTTCATTTCTGCAGTAGCCAATATTTGCCTGATTTCTGTTCCAAAAACTGGAACGTGGAAATCACCAAGGTGGTGATGGAGCCTATGGAACCAGCCAGTCCCAAGGTGCTTATGGAAGGAAGTGGTTATTCCATGAATCTTTTCCTGAGGGTAGGAGGGGATCATTCCATCTGTCTGTTGCAAGACCAGGGGCTGTGCAGGGCTGTGGCTCCTCTCTGTTGTGATTCCCAGTTTTTTCTTTCTAAAAAACCTCAGCAATTCAGCTGCCTTACCCAGATCTTGTTGAGATAATTTTATTGATGGCTGGATTAATGATTTCCTCCAGGGGATGATAAATATAATACCCTCAGTTGGAGGGCCCTGCCCAGGACACCCCAGGACTCCCACTCCCCATGAGAGGGGAGCAATCACCCTCTGAGATCAATAATCTGGTTTTTTGGAGCAGAACAGGTGCTTGGTTGGTTTTCACGTGTTTCAATCAGTGACTGACACATCTTTGAGTGACATGTCAGGACAGAGCTGCCCTCCAGTTAGAGTGGGACACAGCTGCTCTGTGCTCTGAACACCTTTGTCCCCTGTTTGCTGTCACTTTGTGCCCCCAAGCCGAGTCCTTGGCTTTCAGTGAAGAGTCAAAACCAAAGCTTTCCTCCTAGAGCACTTTTTAATGTGCTAATGTCTTTAAAATACCACATTTCTACTATTTTTTTATGGTTGCTCTAATATTTTTTTTTCCTTCCACATGATTTATTGCCACAAATTCAACTTCAGCAGTTCTCTGGACTCAATCCAGGATTGTTTGGCTGTAAGGAACTCTTTCCAAACTGGTCTTAATTCACACATTAATGTCATAATGTTGCTTATTTTCATCAGAGCAGAAACTTGACTGCAATGAGGAATTGCTCTCCTGGGAAATTGGTTTTATTGCTTTATGTGTCCTTTAAAAAAATAACTGTAGGGTGTTGTGGGTTTTTTTTTGTTTTTATGCTGTAGAATACTCTTTTACTGTGTTTTTTTTGTGTCAGGAAAATACTGCAGTACAGTTTTTCTCTCTGTTTAGCAGGGAGAGGGTAGTGACAAAATTAGGAATGCTTGCACAAAAATGAGTTATGCATCACATTTACACTTCCAGATAACTTTTATTTTTAAAATCCATAAAAATATAAGCAAGCTATGCTCTGGTGTAGAAAAACCTTTTTATTTGTCTGTGTGTGGTGTTTAAATTCTACCACTAAAAATCCTTCTGGGTAATTAGATTGCTCTGAAATTTTAGGAGCCCTGCTTGGGCACACTTCTGAATTACCCAGTCGATGCAGGAAATTAAGTTAATAATTCTGCTGAAGCTGCTGTTGTGAAGTTAAGTGGCAGCTACAATAGTCCCCAGCACAGAGTTCATAACCAGAGGTGGCATCTTGTGTTAGACACCACCTCAGGCTCCTTATTTTTCGGGCCACTTAGGAATTCAGAGTTTTTCCTGGATGTTGTGCAGGTGTTTCACACCCATCCCTCCCCTCTGCAGGGAGCGTTTGGGGTGAGCAGAACACGAAGTGCAGTTGGGTTGGAGCAGGGCAGGATGCACCCAGGCACTGTGGGGATCCCTGGGGTTACAGTCAGCTCTAGAACCCTTTCTATTTCAACCTCATGGAAGGATGGAGGGGCTCTGAAGTGTCCCTGTCCCTCCCTTTCCTCTCGGCGGGGCCGGCCCCGCGCTGCCCAAGGCCGCCGTGTTTTGCTGTTTCTAAATCGGGAAGGGAGGCAGTTCCTGTCAGAGATTCCCAGAGCTTTCCCTTGTCCATCCTGCAGGGCCAGAGGGAGCCAGTTCCTGTCAGAGATTCCCAGAGCTTTCCCTTGTCCATCCTGCAGGGCCAGGCACGTTGTTGGAGTCACGTGAGGCCAGGCTCTGCTTCCTGCGGGCCGCCCCGGGCTCCTCCGGGATCGTCTCCCCGCTTTGGGATCAGATGGGCAACGGGGCAGCCCAGGAGCAGAGCCATTCCCAAAGGGAGCACTGCAGACTCACCAAACAGCCCTGCTTTGGTACCACAGCCTCACATCAAGGTGTCCCTGCCCATGGCAGGAATGAGATGAGCTTTAAGGTCCCTCCCAACCCAAAGCATTCCGTGATTCCATCCCGTAGGGCTTTGGAGAAGAAGTTGATGAGGTGACAGCCACCCCGTGGTCATTAGCCAAGAGCCTCCTGGCTTGTATCAGCAGGACCAAAGCAGGTCCATTCTTCATGGAAAGGGTTCTCCAGCCCTGGCAGAGCTGTGCAGGGCAGTGGTGGAGTCTCATCCCAGGAAGGATTGAACAGATGTGTGGGGACTTGGGGACATGGGTGGCCTTGGCAGTGCTGGAGGATGGACTCAGTGATCTCAGAGGGCTTCTTCAACCTCAGCAATTCCATAATTATGAGTTAGCCCTTGCATCCAGCACAGGCCCAGTGCAGAGGAAGGTCTGCCAGCTGCTGCCATGGGGTTTTGAACGTGTGTCACGGGGGTACCAGCACATGGGCAGAACTTGGGAACAAAGATGTGTTTTTCCAGTGGCATTTTTTATGGCTGCTTGTCTTAAACATGGGGTGACTTGATGTTCAGGTGGATCAGGAGGTGGGGTGTAACCCATCCCTGCCCTGGCTGCTCTGCTCTGACCTCTTAAGCCTGCTCCCACAGCCCTTGTGTTGTGGCTTTTGCAGGATCTGGATGTTGCTGTAGCTGCTTCCTGAACGTTGTAACGCTCCAGAATCCCAACTTCCTGCCTGGTGTGTTGGCATCCCTTCAATCCTCCGTTGGAAATGCTGCTGGGGGAGCCAAACACCTTCAGTGTCACCTGGGCAGGGTTCTCATGGAGGGGGGACAGGAGTTACCAAGTGTAGCTGCATTTCAGGGGTGAGGAGAGAACTTGGGAATACTGGCAAACAGCACAGGAAAAATATCAGGTGTATTTTTAGCTTTCCTAAGTCACGCTTTGCTTTTTGCCCGAGGTGAACCTCTTTGCTCTTCCGTTGCAGGACTGTCCTTTTATAGTCTGTATGACCTATGCCTTCCACACCCCTGACAAGCTCTGCTTCATTCTGGACCTCATGAATGGTAAGCAAGACTTGTTCAGATGATGATGATGATGTTACAGAAATGTTGGCAGGAGGATGGCTGAGATGGTTGGTCCCTCAAGCCTGGGCTGCTCTACGAGCTGATTTATTCAGCTCTCCACAAACCAGTGTGTGGAAATCCTCTGCTGGATTAGTCACTGAAGGCAAATGTTTATGAAATAAACGCATTTTAAAAGGGAGTTTCAGACAGATCAAATCTCTGTATGAACTTTCTCAGATGTTTTGTCATCACACAGATTTGCAGAGGGTGGGGCTGTGTGCTCCACAGGTGACAAGAACCTCCAAAAGCTGTGGTGGTCCCCCACAGTGTCACCCTGTCTGGCTGCAGGGTAAGATTTTACTGTTCACTTAATCACATCTCAATTCTCATTTCAGGAGGAGATTTGCACTACCACCTCTCCCAGCACGGAGTGTTTTCTGAAAAAGAGATGAGGTTTTATGCTACTGAAATCATCCTGGGGTTAGAGCACATGCACAATCGCTTCGTGGTGTACAGAGACCTGAAGGTAATGCTTGGTGGGTGCCTGCATCCTCACAGGCCCTCAGATAACTTGGATTAACTCTCCTGAAACCTTTCCTTGGCAGGATTATTTCTTTATCTGCCTGATTTTTTGTAGTAAGTTTTCAAAGTCGTTCTAATCTGTGCCATTATCCACTTTAACCAGCCTGGGAGAGGCTTCCTGGGGGTCACAGTAAATCCTGTGAAGGGTTACTTATCTCCCTGCTGGGAATAATTTAGAGGATATGCTGTGTTTCTGGGAGCCTGAAAGAGGCCTTTGTGTGTGTGATGGGGGGACAACAGCACCAGGGATGCTGGGGGGTTTCACTGGCAGTTGGGAAATCGAGGACAGGTCCCAGAGAAGAGTCCCTGGACCAAGTGACAGCACAAGGGGATGAAAGTCTGCCCAGAGACTGAGAATAAAAGGTGTAAGAGCCACACACAGACCCTGCTGTGAAGAAACCAAAAGCAACTTGAGGCCAGAATGGATTATTAATTTATTACCTGCTTTGTGTTTCAAACCTTGCCTGGTTATTCCCTTCTGTTACTCAGTATTTCATAACCTGTGGAGTTGATGGTAGTGCTCTCTGAGAAGGTAGATTTTTATCTAGCAAGTGCCTGGTATATTGATGTTAAATAAAAGAAGGCAATTACCAATTACCAGGGAGTATTGATGTTTGAGTTGCTGTGCTGTGAGAGTTTGCAGTTGTCAGCTGGAGAATACCAAGCATTCACCTCCCTGTGTTGGTTTCCAGCCTGCAAATATCCTGCTGGATGAACATGGGCACGTGAGGATATCAGACCTTGGGCTGGCTTGTGACTTTTCCAAAAAGAAGCCACATGCCAGTGTGTAAGTATCACGTCTGGGAGCTTTGCTGCACGTACAGGTAGAGATAAATACATAGTGAATTTGTCTTTATAACTTAACTTTGCCTGAAGGGGAGAAATGACACTTGTGTGGCCCAGGCTTGCTGAGCTGGAGGCTCTAATGAGGTTTTTGGGCTCCTCTCCCTGTTTTCCTGCACAGTTGTAGCAGCTGATGTGTAGGCATGGCTGGGAGATGACACATTATTTCGGGATGATTCACTGCTCAGAGAAGAACCTGACTGAGTTAAAGTACCAGATTGCTTTAATTGTCCCAACCTGGTAATTAAGTATTCCCAAACTAACTAAAATCCTGGATTTATTGTGTCTTTCTCTTTCTGGATCTTCATGGAACTGGAGGCAAATTATGTTCCTTTCTGCCTCTTGCCATCGGGATTTAACTAGGATGTGAATTCCTGGAGTTGTGTGTGGATTCACATCTTACCTGCCACGTTTTATTCTTAGGTCCTCAATTGCCCTGATTTAGTCTCAGAATTTATGCAAAAAGGGAAACTCCAGCCTGTCACACCTTGAGAGATTTGCAATTCAGTAGCTTCTTGAAAAAAGTCCATATGTTTGAGCATGTCAAGGGTAAAAGCAATACCTGATGGCTGCTTCTAGGGCTGAGTTCAGGAGTGTCCTGTGCTCACACAGGTGACACATGAAACCCACTGGAAGCAAAACGAAATGGTTAAAACGAATTCTTTCCAAACTGGGCTGTCTTATTGAGAGAATACCGATTTTTAATGATTTTTTCTTCCCCCCAGTGGTAATGTTGAATGTAATGAATGTTTTGTGCTGTTGTGCTGTGCAGAGGAACCCACGGGTACATGGCCCCCGAGGTGCTGCAGAAGGGCACAGCCTACGACAGCAGCGCCGACTGGTTCTCCCTGGGCTGCATGCTCTTCAAGCTCCTGAGAGGGTGAGTGGGGCTCATCCTTGCCTTTGGGAGCCTGGGGGCCTCTGTGGGTGTCCCTTGGAATAGCAGGACATTGTGTGTCAGATTGTCTGAAGTGATCCCTCAGTGCTGACCCATGTCCCCGTGTCAAACAAAACCAGGCTTTTTCGCCCAAACCAAACCCAAGCCCAGCCCTACATCCTTTGGTAGCTACAGGTGTGGGACATGAGGAAGGCAGGTCCTCTTGTCTGCTCTTTGAACTGCTGCTGACAGCAGTTTACTCCTCTCTGGGCAGCTGGTAGTGTTTTAAATGCTGTGATGTTGCTCCTTGGAGCGCTCTAAGCAGCGCTGTTAAATCCTGGGCTTCGTGTTAGGCTGGGACCTGGTGTTGTGGAGAAGCTCTTGGCTGCACTGGTCCCTTTTTGTGTGCTACTCAGCCTTCCCTCCTGCAGGGTTTGGGCCAGGTGCAAAGTGTGGATCCTTCCATTTGCTGAATCTGGCCTGTTACCTTATCAGTGTCCAAAGGTGCACGATAATTACAGCTTTGTCAGCAATTACCTTCTCATTAAACTTAAAATTGATTAGTGCCATGGGATTTGTCTGAGCAGTCAACAAGCACTGATGGGCAAGTGCTTGTTGAAAATGGCATTAATGGCAAAGCAGAAGAAATCTGAGGCTTTTCACAGTGCTTCTCTGGAAAGGTTGATCATTAGGTCATCCTGTGTCCTCACACATAATTAATTATAAGCTTTTATCTCCATTCAGACACTCTACAAAGGAAGGTCAGTGTGTGACTTGTGAATTGAACTCTAGAACTGCATCAATTTAACATTAATTGTGCACAAAGCAGACGATGTTAGGGTGCAAATAAAGGAAGAAGTGGTGTTTAAATTGCCAGTCTTTGGGCTGTGATTCTCCCTGGCAGGGATGTTCAGGGTGGTATCAGTGCTCAGCCAGAAGCCAGAGCATTATTCACGGTGAACTCTTATTCCTCATCTGTTCTGAAGCCAGTTAAACACATCCCAAAACAAAGGGCTGGGCACATGGTGCCATTTCTTGGTATTTGGTAAATTTAGTCTGGCACAGAATCTGCCCATAAGTCGCCAGTGAATCATTTTCTTCCCTGATCTACTCAGAGCCTCCTTGTCAGAGTACATGAGGCTGTGTGGGAACCATTTACCTGTCATGCTAAAAAGAGAAAAATTGAAGTCCTGGTCCATCCATTGTATCCATCAATCAGAACATTTTTGAGAATAAAAGGAAAATAACTTGGGAGTAGCAGGTCTCCAGCTGAAACATGCTGGTACACTCTGCCATGTGGTAAGGCAGAAAGCTTTAGAATAGCTAATTAATGGAATTGGTAAGTGAATAACGTTTTGATTGTGAAAAACATCATCCCCTCAAGGTTTTAAAGAAAAGAAGCAGAGAATATATCCTAAATCTAATCAAAATACCTTACTACAATACTGCTTCTTTCTTTCACGAAGGACTGTGTGATAAATCTCTAATGTGCCACAGTCTTCCATGGCTTAGAGGAAAATTCAAATTCTAACCAGAATTATAAAGCAGGAATGAAGCTGATAATTTACAAGATACCATCAGATATCTTCCCAGTAGCTGATGCTGTGGGATCTGTGATCTCTTATCTCCTTACTCTCCAAGATGGGGAGTGGTGAGTTCGGTGGGCCATGCTCACCTTCCCAATAGGAATCCTTGGATTTAAATCCCTGTGGGTGATGGCTGCTCGGGCTTTCCTTGTTAGCTGAAAACTGCTCAGGTTTTTGGGAAGTTGGTGTAGTTGGTGAGGCATTTAAAGCACATCTTTAAGGCCAGATCACTGTTTAAGAATGACCCAACTTTCTACACCCCTTCCTGTGGATCAGATTGTTCTGCAGGACAGGATTGATGAGGGGGAAGGACGGGACTAACAGGATGCTCCACTCTTTTCTGGCATTGCCACAGCTCAAATACCCCTGATACACCGTGGCTTTACATTTATTAGCATTCTTTCTCTTCTTTCCACAGGCACAGCCCTTTCAGGCAGCACAAAACCAAAGATAAGCACGAGATCGACCGGATGACGCTCACCGTGGTAAGGCCTGGCCCCAGGGACATCCCCGTGTTCCCTGAGCTCCCATTTCCCCTCAGACTGGGACTGCACCCCCTGCTCTCCCCCAGAGCTGTATTGGCACGTGGGAGAGCTCTTTCCAAACACCATCAGAGACAAGAAAGCAGAACACACCACTTCCATCATGGAATTTGTGCTTCCTTTCTCCACAGAACGTGGAGCTCCCGGATTCCTTTTCTCCCGAGCTGAAGTCCCTTCTGGAAGGGCTCCTGCAGCGGGATGTGAGCAAGAGGCTTGGGTGCCAAGGAAGAAGGTAGGTGTTGTCTTCTCCTTGGACCTCTGCCTTGAAAAATTTCCACTTCTCTGTCAATGAGTGGATTCATTTCAAGTAAAAATCTGCTTCCTGTTGTGAAGATTTTAATTTTGGAAAGAGAACATTAAAAAGTGCTGCTGCATGGAATTACATTTCAGCTTCCTTCGGTTTGGACATGTTTTTTTGGACAATTTCTGTCCTTAAAGCCTTCCCCTGAGTTCCCTGCTGTCATGCTTGCATTGGGTAGTGTTCCTACTTCTCATCCCTCGGTTGTTTTTCTGGTTTTGCCTGAATCTGTTTTGGCATGAAATCATATGACTTGACTCAGACATACTGATAGGGAAAATTTATTGCTTATATTGTATCTGTAATGATAGGAGCATATTACATACAAAAAAAAACCAAAACAAAACAAACACCAGACCCAATCCCAAAACCACCAAGCAAAAAACTGTGAGTATTGCTGGTGCTGCCTGTGTCACTTCATTATTCTAAGGAAAAGAGCTTTTGTTTTGTTTCTTGACTACAAAACACTCCTTGCTCCTGCCAAACTCACCTTGCTTGTAGCTGTTCATGGAATTGTTACCTCCTGTTTAAGAAGCCAGTGTGAGACAGAGAGAAAAGGAGTAAACAACTGTTGAGAAACCATTGGGATGTGTGATAACAGGTAGCTGATGATCACACCTGAGCCTGGGGCTGGCTCCAATTCCAGTGGGAGATTCCGAGGGTTTTTTTCTTGGAGCCCTCTTTGATAATGACCTGAGATCGCTTTTCCCTGGGGCATAACAAGAGTGGTTGATTCTTTTCCCTTAAAATTTGTATAATGTGAAATGGTGTGGAGAAATCTGGTTATTTACAAGCAGTGTTTGGGATCTGCCAAAGGGTTGGTGTTTGGGATCTGACCCAGATCAGTGTTGGGATCTGACAACAGAGGAACATTGTTTGCTGTTGGAAATTATGGAGTGCCATCAGGAGTTCTTGCCTGCCAGCCCTAGAGCTCTGTTCCAAGTGTTTCCACATGAAAATCTTCTCTCCTGTTGTTTACTGAGGAATTCCTATGTTTTTCTTGCAAAAAAAGAGCATTTCCCCGGTATTCTCAAGTGATAGAAATGTGACCTTTGAAGGCTTTGTACTCCTTGAATACACTTGAAAAGCCCCTTCATTTGTTGACTTCAGTCACTTCTGTTTTGCAGCGCACAAGAAGTAAAGGAACATCCTTTCTTCAAAGGCATTGATTGGCAGCAAGTCTATTTACAGAAGGTAAAGGATGAAGACTGTAATTTTAGCTGACTAAAAAGCTAAAAGCAGTAAAAGGAAAATAAACCCAAACAGGTACTGAACAGAAAACTTGAGGGTCACGGTGCCCAGCACCAGTGCTCACTCACACAAATACAGGGAGGGTTGTTGATGAATATTCATTACTACAGATCTTCCTGATTGTTAGGAGTGAGTTATTACATTTCCAGAGTCAAATGACTGCATGATTTCCTTTCCTTTGCTGTCCCTAAACTGGGGAGTTTTATCCCAGTTTTTTGAAGGAGCTCTAATTAAAAGAAGTGCCAACAATTTTGCACTGAAGTTTAATTCCAAGGGGGACACTCTGGCACAGTCAGGTGTAATCTGTGCAAAAAACACAAAGGTTTTGCATGACTACAGAATGGAGTTAAATAATGCCCATTAATTTGTCTTTAATGATGCTGATTTCAATTTCTAGTACCCTCCTCCCCTGATTCCTCCCCGGGGAGAAGTCAATGCAGCAGATGCTTTTGATATTGGCTCGTTTGATGAAGAGGACACTAAAGGCATTAAGGTACCCAACTCTCAGTGGTGGAGGGTGGCACTGGGACTGCTGTGCTTGGCTTTCCATGTGTGTGTGGCATTCCTTTGCTTCAGGGCTCTCTGGATGTGCAAGGAATTCCTTCAGGCTGGGAAAATCAGTCCCTGCTGGTACCTTGGGCTGGTTCCCTGTTTGTTCTCGCTTGCCAAATCCTTATGTTTTTAGATTAACTGAAATCTACTTTCTCACCAGAAGTTTTATGTGATAAAGCATGTGTTTCAAATGGTCAGGAAACAATTGGGAAAGCCTCAGATTTTCAAGAACACCTTATGATTTGTGTGTTTAAAAGTTGGGATTTATTTCTGGTAGCTTGAAGAAATGGAGCTAAATCTTAATTTAATGGTTGAGTGGTCATAGAGTGCCGGGGAAAACTCTTAAAAATGACAAACTTTGTTAACAGTAGCAATGTCACAAGTTAGAAAAGTGGTAAAAGTAATGATCAGGTTCTGATATTAACCAAGATGTAATGAAAATAATATAAATCATATTAAAAAAAGAGAGATATTGGAGCTGCTGGCCCCTTTGGGACTCACATGAAGGGGGTGACCCCCTTTGAATTCCTCTACTCTGAACTTTCCCTGGGACTTTGGGGCAGCAGGGCTTGGGTCAGTGCCCTTCATTATTTTCATCACCCATTTCTGCAGTAGAACAGACCTCGTTCTTGTTCTTACAGAAACGAGTCAGGAGGGAAACTAATTGCTCTAAACTTTATAAGCAAAAAACCCCATTAAGTGCTCACTAAGCCTAAAAGGGAGCTCGTCTGTCAGTGTCACCTGCTGTGGTGACAGAAGTTGGCACAGAAAAGTGCAGAGAGCCCAGGATGTTCTTCATCCCAGAAAATTGCACATCTTCAGCATCAACGTTAGCCTGGCAGGATTCCAGCCTCCTGCAATGCCAGAATTCAGAGGAACATTTTGCAAGGAGGAACCAGGCGGGTTTTTTATTTCTTGAGGGGATCAGATATTCTCAATAACATGATGTAGTGCGAAATCCCGTCACGGAATGTGAATCACCAGCAGGTCAGTGCTGTGTCATCTCCAGTCTGAGCTCAGAATCTCATAGCTCAGGCTGCCCACGGGATCAATTTACCCTTGGGGCTGAGTCAGGGAGGGACAGCACAGCCCCCCTGGGTGGCACAGGTGTCCAGAGGCGACGGGAGCATTCCTGCCTGAGTCAGCTGCCAGCGAGGTGCCAGGAGCCCTCTCTGCCCTGGGCACCACAGTTTGAACCCCTTGCTCTCCTCCCTGGTCCCTGGGAGTGTATTTATCCTGCAGAGTGTCCTGTGGCCCCAAGAAGAGCATGTGAGCTTTGGGGTTACGAGTGGGGAGCCTGTGGCTGTTCCCCCTTCCCCAGGTGCCTCAGGGAGTCCCTGCAATTGCAGAGAGATCTCGTGGGTGTGTATTTTCCTGCTGGGATATGGCATGGATCTCTCAAAAGGAGGAGAGGATCTGTTCCAGGAGTGTCTGGCCTGACTGCAGTAGGAGAATTAAGCTGCTCCTGCAGCTGTTGGTGCTGCATCCACACAGCTTTAAACCCCTCCAGGGATGAGCACTCCACCACTGCCCGGCTCAGTGCTGGGCAACCCTTTGGGTGAAGGAATTTGTTCCTGATTTTCTTCAGTGCAATTCAATTTGAAGTACTCAAAGGATTAGTGGAGAAAATAATCTTTATACCAGGAAGATTGAGGTCTGCAGCACATGCTGGTGAATTCTGAGGGTTAATTATTAAGAATATAAAGCCAAGCTGTGGAAGCATGGAAGGCATTGCTGTGGAAAAGGCATCTTTTCATTTATTCGTGGAGTTTTTGTGCTGAGGAAGTTTTTGGGCAACAAAGTTAAGAATGCTGCTTATTACATTGGAGTAATTATTTGAGTGTGTAGAGAGCATTATGGGGCAGTGTTGAGTGAGGATTTTGGAGCTATCAAACCAAACAAGTTTTGAGCAGGTGGCCTGTTCTCTGCACATAAATTAATATCTTTGCTCAATTTAGTGTCTGTGCTTCTCTTGCTTGCATCTGTTTGTTTTGTGAAGGTTTGAGTTCAATCCATCTTGTAAAATAACACTGTTGCATGGGTAACTATTAACTGTTGGGGATAAGAATAGTGAAAGTTATTAAAATGTTGGGTTTTTTGTTGTTTTTCTCTTGCAAGTTGCTTGATAGTGACCAGGAGTTATATAAGAACTTCCCTCTGGTAATATCGGAGCGTTGGCAGCAAGAAGTAGCAGAAACTGTTTATGATGCAGTAAATGCAGACACAGATAAAATTGAGGCCAGAAAAAGGGCTAAAAATAAGCAGCTTGGCCACGAGGAAGGTAATCTGTCCTTACACTTCTCTCATCTTTTGCTGCTAGGTAGTAATTCCTGAGTTTGGAGTTCCACAGGCTCCCGTTGCCATCATTCCCGGGAATCGTTAGGATTCATTTAATCACTGTCATGTTGCTTAAGATGTTTCTTAATGTTTTGAAATGCTGAATGATGACATCAAGCTTTGGAAAGAGATTCATGAAATCATAGAGTCTTGGAATGGTTTGGGCTGGAAAGGACCTTAAAGCCCATCCAGTTCCAACCCTGCCATGGGCAGGGACATGTGCTGCTATCCCAGGCTGCTCCAAGCCCTGTCCAACCTGGCTTTTGACACTTCCAGGGATGGGGCAGGGGCAGCCACAGCTTCTCTGGGCACCCTGTGCCAGGGCCTCCCCACCTTCCCAGCCTGTGGGGTTTGATTTCCTGCCCAGGAGCTGGGAAGGGCCCCAGGAGGTTTTGCACAGCAAACTGCAGCTTGCACGGGGGTGTTGCATCAAACCCCCAAACGTTGGAGAGCAACATTCAGTGCTTTTAATAACCTCCTCCAGTGAGTTACTTCTTTCAGAGCCAATTCCTGTCCTTGCTCCCTGCTCTGCAGCCACAGCAGCTGTGTAGTTAGGGCAGAACTGGGGCTGTGTGTGTGATCTGAACCTGCTGAGGGCACGGTGGGTCCGGGGCTCCGTCCCCTCGGCACGGAGCTCGCTCAGAATGCTTTCAGCTGCACCTCCTGTCGCTCTGCTGACATCTGCTCTTGGTTTAGATTATGCCCTGGGGAAGGACTGTATCATGCATGGATACATGCTCAAGCTGGGGAACCCTTTCCTGACTCAGTGGCAGCGGCGTTACTTTTACCTCTTCCCCAACCGACTGGAGTGGCGAGGAGAAGGAGAGTCCCGGGTGAGTGAGGGGCCCTGTGCCGCCGTGAGGAAGGCAGGTGGAGGTGAGACACACCTGGAATGCCCAGGAGTTCTCAGAGAATGCCCAGAATTTTCTCTGAGTAAAAGCCCAGAGGATTTGAGTAACTCCTCTGGAGTCTCACTGTGGTTAAGGGGTTGCTTACACTGCACGGAGGAGACGTAAAGTTGACTTGAGAAAGCTGTTTGCTCTGTTTTGTCGTGTTTTGAAAGGAGTTTGGTAGTTGATGGTGTTGTTTTTCATTTAGGACCTCTGGACTATTTATACAAAAAAACACAAACTGGTAAGGTGACAAATGCTATAGCATTTTATTTCCAAGAAAATGCTATAGTGGCTGTAGTGTAGCCCAGCTGTGCTCACGTGCAGGGCAGATAATTTGTATATTTAAGTTAAGGAAGTGTTTGGAATTTAAGACATTGTGTCCTCTGCAGTCCATAGGGAGAGTTTTCCTGCACACTGCTGTGTATGTTCTCTTTGTAAGTATTCAGTGCTGAAATATTCCCTTTCAGCTCTTTGAAATAGTAAAATTGGCTTTTTTTTTTTTTTTTTGGTTAATAACAGCAATGCTTGAAAAATGTATCAAATTATATGCAACTCTTGAGGGAAAATGGTGAATATTCTGTTTGCAGACACACCTATTTGTAGATTCTTATTTCATGCTGTCATTACTGGCTTTTAGAGCTGATGTTTCATTGTCACTATTGAAGCAACCAAGCCCCTTGTAAATCTCTCTTACCTTACTGTCTCTCTTTAGTTCATGACCCAGCCTTCAGAAATAAATGTTTGTGTAATGTCTCCTAATGTTCATCACTTAATTCGTGTGGATAGTCCAGGAAAATGAGATAGTGGCTTTATTTGATAGGCAACAGAGTTTTTTTTTTCAATTAATTCTCTGCTCTTTTGCAAATGCTGCAGCAAAACCTGCTGACAATGGAACAAATAGTATCTGTTGAAGAAACACAAATTAAAGATAAGAAATGCATCTTACTGAGAATTAAAGGAGGAAAACAGTTTGTCCTACAGTGTGAGGTAAGACTTGATTTTTGATAGCTTGATCAGATTGTTTTGCATATGATAAACAATTGACAAGTTTTTCAGGTCATCCTGTTGCATATGTTAACTCAGGCACTTGGTGAAGCAGAGCTGAAGTGTTTATCACACTCGAGTTCTGGAGGCAGGAAACCTGCAGCTGTGCCAGTTCCTGTCATGGATTTCAGTGGTATTTGGGACAAAATGAATTTGCTTTATTAAATAGCTGAAAGCTCCCAAACTTCTCAAGCTCTGTGTGCTCCAAGGGCCTCATTGGCTCGTGTCTTACTGTGGGGAGCTGCTGGAGCTCATGTGTGGAAGGGGGAAGTGCTCAAATCCTCAAAACATCGTACCAGCCTTGGTTGGGGTGATGGAGAAGCTAAGGGCTGCACATGGGCAGTACCCAAAGTTGCTCATTCCTTTAGGAAATTAAAATAACTTCCCTAAAGTGCTGCCTGAGAAACAAGACGCCGCGTAGGATGAGGTGCCAAACTGCTTCTGTGTCTCTTGCAGAGCGACCCCGAGTTTGTCCAGTGGAAAAAAGAGCTGACAGAGGCTTTCACCGAGGCCCAGAGGTTGCTGCGGCGGGCTCCAAAATTCCTCAATAAATCCCGCTCCACAGTCGTGGAGCTCTCGAAGCCCCCGCTCAGCCACAGGAACAGCAACGGGCTGTAGGAGACGCCGACCACGTTCCCACAGGGAGAGCTGCTTGGTGCACCTGCAGAGAATCCTTGTGAACGAATGACTTTGTGCAGCCCCGGACGCGGGACGCGCCGGGAAGAGGAGGAATTCGATGTTTACAGCGTGGGATCACGTCAGGACTCTGTCTCCGGAGGACTGGGAGGGTGGCAGGGGGGTCACCCTGCCCCTGGCAGCGCTGGAAGTCACCAAGAGTCACCAGGAGAGGCTGCTCCTCGCTCCCCACGCGTCCCCAACCCCCGGCGGGGCCCGGCCGAGCTCCGTCCCTCTGGAACTACTGATGGAAGGAAGAGGCTTTTTTTTTTCCCTGCCACGCCCTCGGTGGCGCCGGGCCGGGGGTGGCACGGGTGCTGCTGGCTGGGTGACACTCCCGTGGTGACACGGACGGAGCCGGAGCTGCCGCCTGGGCGTGGTGGGTGCCCCTCACTCTGTCGTGTTGCCGTGTCCTTCCCGACCATTACTGCTGACTCTCTGATAACCTTGCTCCATACTGCTGATGATCAACAGTGTGACTCTGATGCACTTCAAAGTACTGAATTCTAACTGTCCTGTGGTTTAAATGTTATTGCTACTTCATGGGAGCGTTTGAACTCGAATTATTCCCCGGGTTTGTTGTACTCACTAATAGTAGCTACCACCATTTTGCTTCTTCTACGTATATGCAGTACTATAACTGACACAATAGAGTAATAATTGGTGAAGAGGAATTTATGGTAGCTTCATCTAGTGCTCTGTTGTATAAATTGACTATTTTAGCACAGTTTTTAAAGAGCAGATTCCTTTCGACAAGTTTACAGTGATCATAAAAGACAGTTCTTTTCCATTTCAGGTCAACTGCACTTTTTAAAAAAATCAAAAAGAAATGATTGGAATCCAGCGCGTTCTAGAGCGTGTGCTGGGTTCCGGTGTGTGTGGGTACCTCGGTACGTATCCCGGATCACTCCTCAGTCCTGGGACTCGGGATCCTCCTCTGCTGTACACAGCTGTGTTCCCAGAGCATAGAAATCCCCAGAAATCCCCAGAAATCCCCTGTTCCCCCTGGAGCCTGGCCCGGGAGGTTCGTGCACAGCTCGGCTCGGGGAAGGATCTCTCATTTTCTGTTCCAAGGAGTTCAAACTGCCCACAGTGAGAGCACTGTGAGAAAACTGAGCGTGGAGCTGACAGAATGAGCTGATCAAAGGCCAGGTTTATGTTAATTCTACCTGAGGCATCAGGTGTGCTGGGTGGAAAGTCTTGCTGAAGGAAAGATCTAATCCTGAGCTGTCCCACAGCTTCAAGCTGGGCCTTGCCCTGGGTGTTCTGGTGTTTTGTAAGAGAGGTCAGGGCTGAACTTAAGCTGTTTTTCCAATTGAGTGAACAGCTTAGAGAAGATTTTTCTTCCCAGCTACAGAGGTACAACTCTCCTAGTCCCTGAAGACAGTGGAGTTGTGCCTGTGTAAGTGGGAGCAGAAGTTGTGCGTGGTTTGTCGAGCGTGTGTGGCTGTCAGATCCCCACGGAGTTCCTTAGAGAAAAGTAGTAAAAGTGGCTCTCCTTGCTTCTGCATGGGGGCTGCGTTTGCTGCACAGCTTGTGCAAACCCTGGCTGACCACCTGGGGCTGCACCAAAGGGAAAATGCATTCTGGAGAATACCCCCTGAGAAAGTGGTTTCTTTCAATGATTTTTTTTCTCTCCCCCATTGATTTCCCAAAATATTCTGTGCAAACAGTACCAGCCTCTCTGTCATTCCTGTTGAACATCTCAGCTCCTGGTCAGTGGTTGGACTTGATGGTCTAGGAGGTCTTTTCCAACCTGAAATGATTCCATGATTCTATGTGTGATATTTAAAAAGCGTTTGGGATAGAAAATGTCTCATCCCGCTGGCTGTGGTTCAGCTTTCCCTACAATACCATGCAATGCTCGTATTTTTCTCCTTGATTTAG
Source organism: Nicator chloris (assembly GCA_013400495.1). Lineage (NCBI taxonomy): Eukaryota > Metazoa > Chordata > Aves > Passeriformes > Pycnonotidae > Nicator > Nicator chloris. The sequence goes on along the minus strand of WAAE01002002.1, from coordinate 53,171 downwards.
AAAAAAGCCCTCAGATGGTGTTAAAACCTTCTCACAGTTCTTGTGTAACTTGTTTTTACTTTCTTAGTCCCTGCTCAGTTCCATTCTTCTCCTTCAGTTATTTTCCATGGCTGGATTTCACTCTCGCTCCCTGCCAGCAGATCCCGGTGCTGATGTCAGTGAGGGAGGAACAGGTCATCAGCTGGGAAATTGTGCCTCAAACCCAGAGATTTTATATGAAATGAAGGCTGTATATTGACTTAGGGAAGTATATTTATTTTGGAATGGGATGGAGTTGGAATGGCCCTGAAATATCCTCATTGTCGTGGTCCTTGCTGCCCCATCCAGGCTCCAGTGGGAGGGGCAGGAAAAGATTCAGATTTCTTTAGCCAGCTGATTTATTGACAGTTGAAAATAGGTTTATTTTTGTGACTTGTATCTAACTGTGCAGCTAGCAGAGGAGAGGTTATCACAGTGACAAACTCCTGAATGAAGGTGGGATCCCAGTAAGAGATGGGGCTCTGTGTGGAAGTGACTGGATGTGCTGGTGTGGAGGGAGGGCTGGAATTGCACCCTCCAAACCAAAAACCCCTGGATATTGCCCCAGACTGCCCCTTCCTGGTGTAGGAACCAGAGTCTCTGAAGTTTTTGTTTTGGACAAAGGTTCCTGGTGGTGTTAATTTGGAGGAGGGTCTTTGGCTGTGTGTTTAGGATCCCTCATTTATTTGCTAATTATTTTGTAAATTCATGAAACTGTTAAAGGTTTACTGTGGGGTGTTTTTTGTGGTTTGGTTTTCTTTTTTTTCAATCCTTCATCCAAGTGTTGGCCATTGACTCCTCCAAGTGTAAATCTTCTTCCTCTTAGCTGTGTTTGAGCTTTTTGTGTTCTTGTCCCTGGTCCAGCAGAGTCTCGGCTGCAGTCTCAGGGTTCTTCCCAAAGTGCTGCTGTGAGAGAAGCTGGAGTAATGCTGGAGTGGATCCAGCTGGGATTGACATTCCTGGTATGTTCCCCCACCCCCCAGCAGGCTTCAAAAAATCTTGGAGCAGGCTAATAATAGCTGGAAGTGTGTCTGGGAAGGGAAGCCTGGCAGGTAGGGAGAGAGCAGCTCTGGAGATAGACCTTGGCTTAGTCACATTCGAGTTTTCCTTCACTTCTTGGGGCTACCCTGAGCAGGGCCAGGAGTTGGACTCTTGATGATCCTTGTGGGTCCCTTCCAGCTCAGGATATTCCAGGATTCTGTGATTCAGCACCTCCCCTTTAGAAACCCAGTGGAAGATTTTCCTCTCCCGCTTCTATCAAGGGGGGAAAAACCCAGAAATTGAATTGTGAGGTTGCGTTTGGCTTCGGGATAAATCAGATGTTTGCAGCCCATTGTGGAGGTGGTGGAAACACTGGTTTGTGCTGAAAAAGCCTTGTTTTGGTTGTGATGCTGCCCATAGTGCAGGATCCTGCACTGCTGGTGCCCAGAGGAGCTCTCAGGGTTGACGTTCCCTGAGCAGCACCAGCCCCGGCACTGGGTTCCTCGGGTTTGCAGTGGATCAGCTGGGGAGGAGTGAAATCCCTGGAGCTCTGAGCTGCTCTTTCCCTGGCAGCTGGTCAGCTTTAGGACCAGGTCCCTTGGTCCCATGTCCACATCCGTGTCTCGCAGCCGTTGGCACGGCGGTGTCACCTCCCAGCACGGGGCGGTGACACGGCTCCTCCGCCTCTGAGGTGTTTGCACCCGAAATACCCCCAGAGGAAGGACTGTGTGAAGTGTACAGTAGACAAGAAATAATGCTAGTTGTGTTGATTAATGTAAGGAATGAGTCAGTTCTGCGAATTAAAGGAAAGAAAAATCTGAGAAGCGTATTTTGAGAAAGCATAGTATTAATTCTAATATTGTAAAAAAAAAAAAAAAGAAAAAGGAAAATATCTAAAATATACAGAGAAAATATGTATATCCAAATGTCTGAGGAGTTTCAAGATAATCTACTTTTGTTTCCTGTTGGTTTCTATTCCATGGTGTACATATTGTGTGGATGGAACATTGGCTGTTTTAATACTATTGTTAAATTGTATTTTTATTTTGTGTTAAACTAATCATCACAGACTCAGCTTTATTTTGTTTATGTAAAGGTTGCTATGCTCTGTAGGTATAAACCCGAGAATTCTATTTTAACAGAAAAAGCATTTTATATTATTTATTAAATACATGTTTCTCCAACTTCTGACATTCCACAGAATTTCTGCTCCGTATATGTATGGAGGTGGCAGCTCCTTTCAAGCAGGATCAGCCAGCTTTATTCTGTTTTTCATGACAAAGTAGGGATAGATTCCCTGAGGCTGTGCAGCCCTTCTCTCCCAGCACAGGGACTCCAGGCTCTGTCAGGACCACCTCAGGTGGGCTCCTGAACGCAGAAACACCTGGAAAACTCCTGCAAATCCACCCCTCGATGGGATATTTCCAAATTTCTCCTTCATCCCTCAGCATTCCCAGAGCAAGTGTTTATTCACAGGAGTCTGTGCTTAGTTAAAGGGAATTAATGACCTAAATTGGGGCAAGGAGTCAGCGTGGTGTTCGATGCAGCTCAGCCATCAGGGAATTGCAGCGCTCTCATTCTGAGGGGAAGGAGTGAGCAGAGGGAGAGCCTGGAGCCCTGGACACGGGGCTGGGCTGCAGGACCCCAAATGTCCTTACTGGAGATGGGTTTGGTGTGTGAGGGGGATCACTTGATCCTTAAGAACAGGATCCTGAGGCAGGAGCAGTGCCTGATCTAGCAGATCCCAGAGCCAGGGCAGGACCCTGCTCGGTGTCACATTCCAGGAGGGGAGCGGCCACCCCGGCACCCTGCAGGGACTGTCCCTTGGGCGTGTGGGGAGGGTGACACCCAGGCAGGAGCCCCCTGTGGTGCCATCGCTCCAGGAGCTTCCTCTGCACATCTGCAGAGCCAACCCCAGCACCTCCATCCCCAGTGAGGTACAGAAATAGCCCTAAATTTATCAGGTCGCTCAGTTCCTAAAAATAATTCCAGTTGTGAGCATGGCCTGTGCAGTTTGAGGGATACTTGAGGCATAATGCTGTGTGCTCTCAGTTTCCACAGTGGTGGGGCTGGGGGTCTGTGCTGGTCAGAGCTGATCCCCGTGGCATTTCTGGGGTGAAATGTGGCATTTTCCTGCTGCTGAAGTTCTCTCCTTGCTGAGTTGCTGCCTGGGGCAATCCCTGCTGTGATCCCTGGAGCAGTCTCTGCCTTCTTTCCCCTTTCCCTCTCTGATCCCATTGGATTTTGGGGTGAGCTGTAGCCCAAGCTGTTCCTGGAGGGAGGGGGGAGCTGGTGGTGGGTGAGACTGTGCCGGTGGCATTGTGGGTCCTTAGTGTCACCCCTGGAAAGGTGCCGCGGTGGGGACAGTGATGAGACCGGTGCTGCTGGCCTGGGGTGTGTCCAGGCAGGGATTTGGCAGAGAATCTGAGGACAGCTGCAGGAAGGTGGCTTTGTCCAGGGCCAGGTTGGTCTGGGTTTGTGTGACACGCTGTGTTTCCAGGCTGGAAAAGGAGATGGGCTGAGGTATGGGCTGGGAAGAAGCTTTCCTGTCAGTAGCAGGCATTTTCTCCTCAGGGGAAGGGAGAGAGCAGACAGTGGGTGAGATGGCACAAAAAATGAGCGTGAAAAACAGAATAAAGCAGGAGCATCCTCGGAGAGGGGGTTTGTGAGCACTTGCAGTGCCTCACTAGGTCCTTTAAAACAAAAAGGAGCAGATTCACACGAACAGCTACTCGCGATGAAGGAAACGATCGAAAGAGAACCTGTCCAAAATGTGTAATTAATGGTAAGCAAAGCCAGGATCTGTAAATAACTTTAGATATTGTATCGATGAGATCATTCCTTGTTTTATGTACTTGGCTCTTTCCATATTTATTGTGGGGAGGAGGGTCCCGGTGCCTGTGAGCTGTGGCCTGGCTCCTCACGGACTGTCCCGGAGTTTACAGCCCCGTCGTGGCGGGTGTGCCACACTCGGTTCTTGCCGCCAGTATTTTTTTAACGGATTATTTTGGCACAGCTAAGCTGCTTCTGTGTGTTGGTCAGTACAACTGCTCTCCTACGACCAGACCCCAATAAAAACCGTCCTTTGCGTGTGTGCTGGTGTCTCGTTCTTTCCGTGCCCCCCGTCCCTTCCCGCGCCGTGGGGCCGTCCTGGGATGAGCAGCTGCCTGCAGGGATGGACCCCACGGCCCTCTGCCCCATGCACAGGTAAGTCCCTTCCCTCCCCCCAGCCCTGTGCATGGTGTTAGTCCTGGTTTTTCCCAGGGACACACCGGCTGTGTCCTGCAGGTGAGACGGTGCTGGCTGTGCCAGGAGGGACTGGGAGGTGTGTGATAGGTGACCAAAGGTGGGTTTCCATCAGCAGTGGCCGGGCTCCCCTGTGGCTGCAGTGCCAGCTGGGGAGGATCATGGAAACCACGCGTCTTCGTGCTGTTTGCAGGTGGGATTGGAGCTGGTGAGATGCTCAGCTAACCCTCAGTCTCCTGCCAGGAAATTCTGTTTCCTTTCTTACTACCAGAGCCGTTCTGGCTGTGGGTGCTGATGCCCTGGATGTGTCTTTGGAGTTTTTGGGTCAGATGCAGAGTGGCTGAGGTGGGGACATTGCCCCTCTGCAGCTGGACTGGGCCTGAGCTGGTGACCTGCACCCTGACTGGCTCTTGGGTGTTGGGGCATGTGGGACACAGGTCCTGCTGGGCCCCGGGGGTCACCCTTTTCCCCATGTGGTCACCACATGTCCACTCCGCTGCTCCCCTCCCACCTGCCCCGGCCGGGTGCTGACCATGCTGGTGTTGGTGCCAGGGGCTATTTTGAGCTCTGCTCCCAGGTCCTCCTCCAGCCCAGCCCCATCTCGGGGCTGGGGCTGGTGGGGGGAACTGGGGTGCTCTGGGGAGCCCCGTGCTGGGCTCCCAGCCCAGGGTGTCCCCCTCGGGCAGTGCCAGAGTGCTCTGGGTGGGCTCACACCTAACCAGAGCGGTTCCCCCAATTCTTTGGGGTGCGGAGGTGTTCCCCAAGGAGGGCACAAACAGCGTGCTGGGGAGGGCACGGGTGACACACGTGTGCCGCGGAGGGCACGGGTGACACGTGTGCCAGCTGCTGCAGAGGCCGAGGAACAGGAGGGCCCCGCGGTGCCACCGCCTCTCCCCAGCCGAGGCCCCGGTGCCACCGCCGCGGGTATTTTTAGCAGTGACATGTGTCACCTCAGCTGCCACCGCGGCGGGGGCGGGGGGAGGCGGGTGCTGACCCTCTCGGCGCTCCCCGCTCTGCCGCCGCCGCTCTCGGCTCGCCGGGGTCCCGCGGAGCCCGGTGCTGGTGTGGGACATCAGCCCCCAGCACCCACCGCCCCCACCAGGTACAGGCGCTTGGGGGGCCCCGGGGTGGGGGTCGGGGTCGGGCCGGGCTCTGTGGGTGCGCCGGGCCGGGGGCCCCTCGGCCAGGAGGGCTATTTTTAGTTGGGAATGGATGGCGATAGCGGCAGCCCCGGCTCCGGGGGCGGCTTCCAGACGCGGGGCTGTGCTGCGGAAAGGAACGCGGCTGGGCAGCGATGGGAGCGGCGATGGGGATGGGGACGCTGCTCCCTGCCCTGTGCAGGGTGGGGTTTGGGGACTCCTCGATGGCCTCGGCTCGTGGCACGCACCAGGGTGGCAGCGGGTCCTGGGTGGCAGCAGGAGCGGGTGCCAAGTAAGGACCAGATCCAAACGCCCGCGGACCCAACTGGGGCTGCATCCTGAGCGGAGGGGGCGCGGTGCTGGTGCTGGTGGTCCTGGCCCCGCTGGTGCCACCTTGGGTGTTTGGTGTCCCCTCCATGCCTCGGTTTCCCCGTGTGCGGAGCAGGACGGAGGGTCCCTCTCCAGCCGGGGGGGGTGACAATGCCCTGTCGCTCGCCCCCTCCGAGCTCTGCGGTGCCATCGGGGCCAGTTCTCCCGATGAGAAGCCCGGCTGGGGGGACAGCGTGGGGGCAGCGCCGGTCCCTGAGAGCACGTGGCGCTGGGGGCAGCCGCCCGGGAAGGCAAGTGACATTCCCAGCCCGCTCCTGGCCGCTCCGGCGCTCCTGCCCTTTACTGTACAAGGAGAGGCACAGCAGGGCCGGGCGAGCCCCGACGCGCTCGGTGCCTGAATGATCCCGACAGGTGAAGCCGGGGTCAGCCCCAAGTGGGGCACGGCTCCTGCTGCCACCCAGCCTGGGGCTGTGGGGTCCCACCATCACCCCCGTGCCACCAACCCTCTGTGCCACCACCTGCCCACACTGCCCCGGTCGCTGCTGGTGGCCTCGCCCTCCCCAGGACTGCCACCCTTCCCTTGCCGTGCTCCAGTTGGTGCCACGAGCTCAGGTGGGAAATGCCCGGCAAGGTCACGGTGCTGCCGGCCTGGCACAGCTCTGGGGCCGGCAGCAGCCCCTGGCTAACTCTCTCCTCTCTCTCTGCCCGGCGTGTCCCCACGTGTCTCTGCACAGCGCCGTCCGGCCTCGCCGCCACCATGGCCATCTCCTCGCGCCTCGCGCTCTGGGAGCAGAAGGAAAGTCTCTGTCCAGGCTGGCACTGGTGGTGCTTTGGGGCTGGGTGCTCGGGCTGCCTGGGAGCTCAGTGCTGGGGAGGTGTCACTGTAGCAGCCCCAGGGGTCACATCCCCACAGCTCCTTGTGCACTTCCTCATGCTGTGTCCAGCCCCCTGGCTCTGGGCTCCTTCACAGCCTGAGTGTTCTGGTTTGAGTGCTTTTTGCCTGCCTGGGTGAGCCTGGCAGGAGGCCACAGGGTTTGATGCTGGCGCTGCTGCTGGAAAAGCTGCGGGAAGCGGGGCTGGTTTTGCCCCGGGGGCTGGCACGGAGGGACCTGCAGGGCTGCATGTGGCTGCGGTGATGCTGGAGCTGCTTCTTGCCTGGCTGCAGCCAGGGTGGTTCCTCTGGTGGCCACGCCAGGGCTGCTGGCACAGAGCTGGGTCCCCGCTGCGCCAGCCCTCGAGGGCTGCACCGATCTGGACGCTTCTCTCTGGGCTTTTCTTCTCGATGCTTCTGCTCCCACAGCATCCCTGACCCAGCCTGGTGCCCCACGGGTGCCCTGTGGTCTCACCAGGAGCCTGGGCAGTGCCTCAGCCCCAGCAGGGTGCTGGTGCTCGGCCCTGCTGCCACTAACGGGCTGTGCTGGCTCCTGTCCCTCTGCCTGCCCCGTGACCCAGCTCTGCTCCCAAACCCAGATTCGTGACGAGGACCGGGGGCCACCCCCGTCTGCGCCCCCCCTGCTGCTGTCGGTCATCCCCGGGGGGTTCATCAAGCAGCTCGTGCGGGAGACCGAGCAGGAGGCCAGGGCGGCGCGGCGGAGGAAGGAGAGCAGGGTGGGCACCAAGGAGGAGGTGAGCGCTGGGGCACCTCACACGGCACCAGGGAGCTGGCTGTCCCCGGGCGTGTCCCCAGGTGTCACACCGGGCTCCTCTCCTTCGCTTGGCAGCCCGCGGGGAAGGACGGCGAGGGACCACTGCGGAACGGGCTGAAGGCAGAGGGGCAGGGGGGCAAGGGGGTCACAGCCTCCCCACACAAGGAGCTGTCCCCTGAGAAGGCTGCGCTGGGGACTGTCCCCAGCAAAACCCTGGCCCCTGCACCTGGCCCGGCAGCACCTGCCCCCAAACCGGCGGAGACACCCCCTAAAAAAGCAGAAACGTCCCCCAAAACAGCAGCACCTGCCCCCAAACCGGCGGAGACCACCCCCCACCCCGCCCAAACCCCCCCCAAACCAGCCACACCACCCCCCCCACCCGCCCCGGCAGCACCTGCCCCCAAACCGGCGGAGACAACCCTAAAAAGAGCAGAGACCCCCCGCAAACCAGCGGAGGCGTCCTCAAAACTGGCAGAAACATCCCCCCAAGCAGCAGAGGCTTCTTCCAGACCATCAGAGAGCACCCCCAAACCAGCAGAGACCCCTCGCCCAGGGGCTCTCAAGGTGGGAGAGCCATTGTTGCCTGGGAAGAGCCCCAAGGACTCTTTCCTGGGGGGCAGTCCCCCAGCTCCAGCCCCTGCACCCAGCCAGGACCCCCAGCATGGCAGCAAAGTCCCAGTGAAGGAAGGGGACACACCAAAGGGGACAGCCCCTGAGAGCACCAAGAAAGAGAAGGGGACAGTCCCTGACAGCACCAAGGAGAAGGGGACACTCCCTCAGAGCACCAAGGAGAAGGGGCCACCCCTAAGGCACAAGGAGCCCCCAGCCAAGGTGAAAGCCCAAAGGGAGCTGCTTTCAGCCAGGAAAGAGGCAGAGAAGATGAAGAAAGATGTTGGACATGGCAAGAAGGAGCCAAGGGAGATCAAAAAGCCTGAAAAAACCACAAGCAAGTCAGAGAGTGTCAAGGGGGAGCCAGGAGGAATCCAAGAGAAGTCCACAGATGTGGAAAAAGAGGTGGGGAAGGTGAAGGAAGAGCTGCAAAAGGGTAAAGAGATGCCAAAAGACAGTGAAGGGATTGGCAAGAGCACAGACAAGCATCAGGCTAAAGAAATATCAGGAAGGAGCAAAGACATGAGCAAGGGCCTGGAAAAGGACCAGGTTAAAGAGGCATTGAGCGAGAGCACGGACAAGGACCAGGTAATGTGTCGGGGTGTTATCTGGGTTTTGGGGCAGTTTTCTGGTTTCATGCAGCTCCTCCTGTTCCTGTGGGCCGGGCTGGGCTGGTGGGAAGGTGACCCCGGGCCAGGATGGGCGGGCAGCAGAGGGGCAGGAGCGTGGAAATGTCCGTGGGGCAAAGGCAGTTTGTTCAGCTCAGTTTTCCTCCTGCTCATGCCCAATTCGCCCCTCCCCTCCCCACAGGCTCCGAGGGACGTTTGGTACGAAGCAGAGAAGGTCTGGCTGATCCAGCAGGACGGGTTCACGCTCGGTAACTCTCCCTCCTCTGCCCTGGCTGAGACGTGTCGGGAGCAGAGCAGGCTCCGGGTGCTGTGCCCTGCTGGGCTCGGGGTTGGGTTTGGCCCCTTGGCATCTCCCCACGCCACGGCCGGCTGTGCCCAGGGCTGCCCCACGCCGGGGGCACTCACCAGCCTCTCGTTCAGCCACACAGCTGAAGCCAGACGTGGGGACACCGGAGCTGCCGGCGGGGAGGGTGAGGGTGCGCCGGGACGACGATGGCACCGTCACCGAGGTGGATGAGGACAGCGTGCAGAGGGTGAGCCCCTTCCCCAGCCGGGGCTGCTGCAGTGCAGGACAGTGCCCGGGCACAATGATGCCTCTCCAGCCCCGGGCTGGCTGTGCCCAAGGTGTCGGGGTGCCAGCGGGTCTGGCACAGCCCTGTGGTGACAGCAGAGCTCGAGGGGTCTCTCTGTCTCTCTTCCCGCAGACCAACCCCCCCAGCCTGGACCAGGCCGAGGATCTGGCCGCGCTCATCAGCCTCAACGAGTGCAGTGTCATCAACACGCTGCGGCAGCGCTTCCGTGCCCGCCTGCCCTGCACCTACGCGGGGCCCAGCCTGGTGGCCATCGCCACCGGCCCCGCGGCCACCAGCGGCGCCGGCAAGGTGAGGGAAGGGACCTGGGGCAGCGGGACGTGCAGTGGGGAGCGGCCACCAACCTTCCTGGGGACAGTGGCGGAGGGCGCCGGGCGCGGCGGGGCCGGCAGGTGGCACCGTGCGACCGTCACAGCGCGGGGACAGTCGGGACCGGCGATGCTCTGGCGACGTTTGGCACCAGGGTTGCTCTGGGGACATTCAGGACAGTGGTTGCTCTGGGACACTCGGGACCGGGGTTGCACTGGGGATATTTGGGATTGGGAATACTCTGGGGACGTTTGGGACTTGGGATGCTGTGGGGACACTCGGGATCGGGGATGTTTTGGGAGGGGGATGCTGCGAAGGCCAGGAATGCTCTGGGGGTGCTTGGTCTTGGGGCTGGGGTGCTCTGAGGACTCAGTGTATGGAGCTTCTGCACCCTGGGGAGAAATCGTCACCCTGAATGTCTCCAGGATTTTCTCCATGAGAAGCCTGTTTGCGACGTGCTCTGTCGCTCTCTCCCTGCCCTCAGGCTCCCAGGGGGAAGCGGGACAACCTTCCCCCGCACATCTGCTCGCTGGCACACAGAGCCTACCGGAATCTGCTGATGCAGAGGCAGGACCAGGCCATCGTTCCCCTGGGGCACAGCGGGGCCGGCAGGACCCGGTGCTGCCAGAGCGCTCTGGAGTACCTGGTGGGCACGGCGGGCAGCCTGGACGGCAGGGTCTCAGGTATGGGCAGGGTCTCGGGGATGGGCAGGGTGTCAGGGGTGGGCAGGGTCTCAGGGATGGGCAGGGTCTCGGATGGGCAGGGTCTCGGATGGGCAGAGTGTCAGGGGTGGGCCGGGTCTCAGGTATGGGCAGGGTCTCGGGGATGGGCAGGGTCTCGGGGATGGGCAGGGTCTCGGGGATGGGCAGGGTCTCGGGGATGGGCAGAGTCTCAGGGATGGGCAGGGTCTCGGGGATGGGCAGGGTCTCGGGGATGGGCAGGGTCTCGGGGATGGGCAGGGTCTCAGGGATGGGCAGGGTCTCAGGGATGGGCAGGGGTGGCCCTGGATGCTCGGCACACGGAGCCGGTGCAGGCTGGGGGCACAGACACACAAATCCGGGCCTGATTTGTGCCCCCTGGGGTGGCTCCTAAGCAGCCGGTGTGGCCGTGAGCGCCACTGTCCCGGTCCCAGACTCAACAGATTTGCTGCTTTGATAAACACCAGCGTGAGCAGCGGGGAGGGAATTACTCGAATGTCTCCGGGCAGCGCTTTCCCACCTGCTCGGGTTACCGGTGACGCGGGAGGAAGCGCTGCTCGGCGGGCACTGGCTGCAGAGGGCAGGGTTGGATTTCGGAGATCTCTTGGGTACACCGTGCTCGTGCAAAGGGCTGAGGGATGGCCTGGAACAGGCTGGGCAGGCTGGCACATCCCCTTCCTGTCAGCGTGCACCCGGTGTGGGACGCTGACCCCATGCCTGGCCAGACCCCAGTGCTGGGACAGACCCCGGGAGGAGCAGGCACAGGTGAAGCAGGAGGAGACACCTCCTCCAGAGCTGCAGGGCAGCTCAGGGGGCTCTGATGGTGGCTTTGCAGTGGAGAAGATCCAGGCGATGTTCACAGTCCTGGGAGCCTTTGGGTCGGTGACCACTGGCCACAGCAGCAGCTCCACCCGCTTCTCCATGGTCCTGTCGCTGGATTTCAGTGCCACTGGCCAGGTCACTGCTGCTCACCTCCAGGTACCTGTCACCTGGTGAGATGGGAGGGCTGTGGCTGAAAATGGGGGTCCTTGGGGTGGGTTTGAGCCACTGCTGTGCTGCACTTCCCAGCCAGGCTGGGCATGAGGAGTGATGCTCCACTCCCTGCTCCGCTCCCTGCTCTGCTCCCTGCTCTGCTCCCTGCTCCTCCTGAACCAGAGGTGCCCAAATGGCCCCTGAGCAGAAGCTCTGTCAGCAGCGTGGCAGGGTCCCCCAGCCTGTCCCTGTCCCTGGCAGGGAGCTCGGGGCAGTGCTGGGATGAAATGTTGATGAGGAAATGCATAATTCAGTGTTTCATTAGCAGCACCTCATGGCCGCCTGGAGCTGAGCCTCAGAGAGCTTTTATCACCATCAGGGCTCTTATCAAAGGCTCTTTAATCATAGCTGTCCATGCCCCTGGGCCTTGTCTGAGGGAGGAGAGGGCTGGAGCCTCATCTGCTCCTGGGGAGCACCAGGGCTTCCCACTGCTGCCTCTGCTCTGCCCTGGGCACCCATGGGGAGCTGGTGGCCCCGTGGAGCTGTCGTTGTGCAGGACTGGGAATGTCCCCACTGGTACCACCAGAACCATCCTGGCATGTCCGTGGGACAGTCTGGGATGGGGACCCCCAGCTCTGCAGGCTCATTGCTGGCTCCATTGCTGGCACTGAACAACTTTGGCAAGGCTGGAGATGAGCTGGGCTTGTCTTGAGCCCAGGCAATGACTTATCCCAATCCTGCAGCATCTTTGCTGGGGCCATGGCACTGCCCAGACCTCTGGGACCTCAGAGGGACCGTGGGTGTTGCTTTCATGCACTGAAATTGCCCCTTGATACCTGGATCATGATTCAGCTCTTTCTTGCACAGCCCTGGGTGGGAGGAGCAGCCCCCAAACCCAGCTGAGTCCCTGCAAGGAGAAATCCAGCTCGTCCTTGGCAGCTCCCAGGAGCATCTCCCCATCTCCCTGTCCCCTTTTCCCTCCCCAGACTTTGCTGCTGGAGAGGGCCCGCGTTGCCCAGCAGCCCGAAGGAGAGAGCAGCTTCAACATCTTCCCGCTGCTGCTGGCAGGGCTGGACGTGGCAGAGAGGTGGGTTTGAGGCTCCAACAGCCCCGGGCTGTCCAGGGATTCCCCATCCTTTATACCCAAATTCCCTCCATCAACGGGGCTTTGAGACCCACCCCCGATAGGAGATTGTGAGAGCAGTTGCATTAATGGGGCCGCAAGGATCTTTCTGCACATACAGAGATTTTCTGTGAAATGAGGGCATTTCCTGGTGCTTTTTTTGCCCCTGCACTAAAGCTGAAACTGGGGTGATAAATGAGACAGAGATCCCTTTCCCTCTCACTTTTGCTTGTCCCCAGGAGAAGGCTCCTGGTGCACCAGCTCATGCCCCTGCGAGGGGCGAGTGCTGTGGTGGCCTGTCCCCTCCAGGTCCCTCAGATGGTGCTCTAAAGGTGGCTGGGGGTGCTGAGGGCAGGCAAAGGAGGGAGCTTGACTCTCATTTTTTGTGACTACTCCCAGGACGATGCTGCATCTGCACCAGGTGGCTGAGAGCAATTCCTTTGGGATCAAAGCGTTCACAAAGGTAGGGAGAGGGAAATGCTGGAGACTTGTGCCCACCTGAAGTGGGATGCTGCAGGGCACCCCCTTTGTCACCACCAGTTAGAGGACGACTTGGAGTTCCTGGGTGACTTGTGATGATGCCACTGTACTGGGAGCCTGGAGGGGAGGGAGGGAATGTTGGGATGTGAGGAAGGGTCTGCCCAAACAGCCCCCCCAGCACCTCTCTGACAGCCACAGGGGAGCTGCTGGGACTGGGGCTGCCCTGCCTGGGATGTCTGCTTGGGTTTTACACCACCTTGAGACCAGATCCTGCTGCTCCAGGGTCACTTACCCCTGACACTCCCCTGCAGCACAACTCCCAGGGGCAAGACCATACTTTGGGCAGCCCAGAATGTGAGTTTTAGGGGTTAAAGCTCCACAGCTGATTCCCACCTCCAGCCCCTCATTAGTCTGAGCTGTCTGCAGAGCCCCAGCAGATTGTCCACAAGCCAAAGTGCTGGGATGAATCACAGCAATTTGCAGTTACATCATCTATTGATGAACCCAATATTCCATCTTCATTAGGGAGCTCCTGCTCCACTTCAGCAGCCAAAGGTTGCTGGAGCAGCAGCTCCAGGGAGGGCGCAGCGAGGTCCTCACCCTGCTGATGCACCAGACTTGGGTTCAGAGATGGGGTTTTACCCTCCTTTCACAGCTCTGATTTCTGGGGATTTGCCATCCCAGCATGGGGAGATTTCCCTGGTCCCAAGGTGGGATGCTGCCCGCTGGAGCTCCTGGCCCCACAGAGCAGCAGCCCCAGCTCAGGGACTGCAGGAGGGGCTGTCCCTGGTGGGAGGTGGCAGGTGAGGTCCTGCTGGTGGCCGGGAGCTGCTCAGCTCTGGACAGGTTGTCTGGATGGACAACCTGGGCTGTGGAAGGTGTTCCTGCCATGGCAAGGGCTTGGGAGGAGATGAGCTTTAAGGTCTCTTGCAACCCAAACCACTCGATGATTCCATGATATAAAACATCCATCTCCAGCTGCTGCCCTGTAGACACTCATGAGGTGGGAATTACATGTCCTTGTGTGACAAGGTGATGTACCCAGCTTGCTCCTCACACCAGGCACCCGAGGAACCTGCCAGCGGCTTCTCCGCTTGGTCCACATTTCCCCAGGATCCCTTGCCGTGTTTCCTCGCTGTCCTGATGGTTTCACTCTCCCTTCTGTCGGGCACGGTGCCCAGCAGAGGCAGTGACACCCCCTGCCTCTGTCCCCCTGCAGCCCGAGGACAAGCAGAGAGCCTCGGTGGCCTTCTCCCAGCTCCGGGCTGCCATGGGCACGCTGGGCATCACCACGGAGGAGCAGGCGGCCGTGTGGCGCATCCTGGCCGGAATTTACCACCTGGGAGCTGCTGGAGCCTGCAAGGGTAAGGGGAGTCCTGCCTCTGCTTCCCTCACACCTTGTCTTTGTGGTCAGAGCGGGGAGGGAGCCTGTCCCGGCAGGGATCAGTGTCTGGGGGTGTGCAGGGATTATCGGCGATTGAATAGAGAGACGGGAACCCTGATTCGGTGATCAGAATTCGGTTTTACTGAGATTTTTCCAAAGCTTATATACCATTTCTAGGAAGGTTAATGTTTACTACTACAAAGATAAAGTTAAGCATGGTACAGACAAACTTATGCATTTTACAACATATCTTGTTTAGGAGGGTTTAATTTCATTTTCTTATTCCGGTAAGCAGATGTAATCCTATCTTATGTAATCTTCAAAGGCCTGTTTGTTCTCGCCAGGGCATCTTGGTTATCAAACTAGATATGCTAATCAGGTCTGCTTCACTATCTGACCTGTGTATTCCCACAAGGGATGGTGCTCATCCCAAGGCTGCTCCCTTTGTGGTGGCTCCGAGTTCCTCCTTGCTCTTCCTCCACGGTGGGATGTGGGATGCCGGTGTCCTGCCCTGTGGGGGCTACTGGAGCAGGTCTGTCCTTGCCACATGTGGACGGGGCAGGGGCTGCTGAGCGTCACCTCATGCCAGCTCCTTAGGAAGGGCTGCGGCGGGTGGCTCCTTTGTTGACACATTGTCCCCAGTGACACCATGAAGGGACAGCTTCAGGTAGCACTGATTTCATCACCTCTTGAGTATCTCCCACAGTAACTGAATTATAATAGGCTGAGTCTGGATGAAGATTGTATTTATAGAGACTTTGTTAATACGGGCGAGCAGAAATTGCCTTGTCCCTTACAAATTATTTCAGGACGTGCACTAACCCATTTTAGAGGCAGCCACATTGATTTACACACTTCAATTTGTGAGGGCTGCATAAAGGCTGCCATAAACTAAGCCACAGACATTTATAAATGTCTCTGCAACATGTCATAACACATCTTATGGTAATTTATGCCATTAATCATTTATTAATTATTTTAAAAGGATAGAAGCTGTCATGACTTACAGTGAGTTCTCTTCTCTCCTTCTTTCTGGTGTTCTCTTTCCTCATCTCCATCTACCTTAGTGCCCTTCCAGCTTTTATAGATGACCCTGTGCTCTCAGGCTGATGAGTGCCAGAAGGCTTTTGGCCAAAAAATTTGAAAGTCCTTCTGCCCTGTGAGTTTTCAGGAGAGCAGATTTTGGAGATGTGTCTCATTTTGGGAATGCCCAGCTCAAGGGCAGGTGGAGGGATGGTCACGGGGAGTCTTTCTTTGCTCAGACTTCCTTCACATTCTGTCCTCAGCCCCCTGTAAATCAGTCTGGGAGGGAATCAAATGCGGTATCCCAGAAATCCTGCTCCATTCTTTGAGCAGGAACAGGAATGGGAGTAGCGGATCCAGGCAGGGCTGCAGCTCCGAGCACACTCTGGTGTGGGATTAACAGGCAGAGCATGTCTCAGTGTCGCTCACTCTGGTATTGATTCCCCCACCGTGTGTCAACAAAAGGGGAGAAATGAAAGGAAATATGGATAAAAAATGGATCAAAGCCGGGTGGAGCAAAAGTCTCAGTGGGGGCGACGACTCTTTTAATGTGGTTAAACCTGTCTCCCGATAGCCATCTCTTCCCTTCCCCTTTCATGCCCTTTGATGTTGTGTATTCCAAATCCTCTCCTTGAAATCTCCCCGAAGGGAGCCTCGGCGCTGGTTTTCCAGGGCATTCAGGAGCTCAGCCGGGCGCCTCCTCCATCCCCATCCGCAGCCACGGCCCCGGCACGTGTTAAACGGGCCCCAGTGTGGGCTAAAGGCACCTTTCCCCCTTCTCTCCTCACCCGTTCCGTTTGTGCAGGAATAAACCAGGAGGGAACAGCACCACCCCTGCCTGGCTGGGGGTGGAAAATGCATTTGCAGCTACAAAAAACGCTCAGAAGAAAAGGCTGAATTTCAAAAGCTCCGTTCTGCTCCATCCCGGTGTCAGCCCTTCCCGCTGCCTTTGAAACGTATTAGAGCAGCTCTTTTGTCAGGAAAGCAGCCTGGCAGCCAGAGGCCAGCGGGGCACCCCGGGCACCATTCACCTGAGTGCTGCAGTCCCTTTGTGGGCTGCAGAAAATCCCCTGTTTTAATTTATTTGCTGCCCCTGTAAGCGGAAGGGAGGCTTGGGGCGCAGCGGGGGTGGCGTTCAGCTCGCTCTCACGCTGGCCTTTTGCTGGCTGGTATCAGAATAAAGCAAATCAGAATAAAGCATTGTGGCTCCCAGCTCCCCGTGGGCTTCCCACCACGCACCTGTAAGGGAGGTGGCTGCCGTTCCAGCCCCCTTGGTGCTGCCACAGGTGTGTCAGGAGTCAGCCGTGGGCAGGAGTCGCCCCAAACCCCCTGGCACAGTGAGGCTGCTGCAAATCCGACCTCCTGAACTCCTTTGGGTGGAGGAAAGCCACAGGGCAGGAGGGCTGGAATCTGCTGCTCAGGTGGAGGACACTGAGCTGCCCCAAACCCTGCAGGGGTCAGGGGTACCAGGGCAGCAGGAGGGACAGGAGCATCCAGACAGCCAGGGGGGAATTTTGGGGTCAGTGAGACCAGCAGCAATAGCCCAGGGTGAGTGCTTGAGCTGCTGGTACACGGGGGCTGCTGTGGCCCAGGGAGGTCCTGCACAGACCCACCCATGAGGCATCATGTCCTGGGAACCCAGGAAATTGGGCGTTGAGCAGTTTGGAAATGGGCTGGGGCTGTGGCAAGAGAGGCTGAGCTGTCCCAATGAGTGCTGACCCTGTGTTTTCTTTCTGCTTCTCTTAAATATTACCTGAGCCGAAGTAATTCCCTTCAGGTGTTAAAGTCAGCGGATTTTCCATGGCCACATCACACTCAGGAGAGCCATGTGGAGCTGCTGCTGGTTATAGTTTATGGAGGGTGAAATGGTGCCTGGGGATGCCAGGGCTGTGTGGACCCTCTTGTTTGTCCCAGGGATGCTAGAGTGGGCAGTGTGGGATGCTGGAGTGGGCAGTGTGGGATGCTGGAGCAGTGTGGGATGCTGGAGTGGGCAGTGTGGGATGTTGGAGTGGGCAGTGTGGGATGCTGGAGCAGTGTGGGATGCTGGAGCAGTGTGGGATGCTGGAGTGGGCAGTGTGGGATGCTGAAGTGGGCAGTGTGGGATGCTGGAGCAGTGTGGGATGCTGGAGTGGGCAGTGTGGGATGTTGGAGTGGGCAGTGTGGGATGCTGGAGCAGTGTGGGATGCTGGAGCAGTGTGGGATGCTGGAGTGGGCAGTGTGGGATGCTGAAGTGGGCAGTGTGGGATGCTGGAGCAGTGTGGGATGCTGAAGGGGGCAGTGTGGGATGCTGAAGTGGGCAGTGTGGGATGCTGAAGTGGGCAGTGTGGGATGCTGAAGTGGGCAGTGTGGGATGCTGGAGCAGTGTGGGATGCTGGAGTGGGCAGTGTGGGATGCTGAAGTGGGCAGTGTGGGATGCTGGAGCAGTGTGGGATGCTGGAGTGGGCAGTGTGGGATGCTGGAGTGGGCAGTGTGGGATGCTGGAGCAGTGTGGGATGCTGGAGTGGGCAGTGTGGGATGCTGAAGTGGGCAGTGTGGGATGCTGGAGCAGTGTGGGATGCTGGAGTGGGCAGTGTGGGATGCTGGAGTGGGCAGTGTGGGATGCTGGAGCAGTGTGGGATGCTGAAGTGGGCAGTGTGGGATGTTGGAGTGGGCAGTGTGGGATGCTGAAGTGGGCAGTGTGGGATGCCAGCCAGATCTGTGCAGCCCTGGCTCCCCAGCCCCTCCAACTCCCTGGCAGGCAGAGCTTTTGTGTCTGACAGGAATCAGCGTCCGTCCAGCCAGCTCAGACAAGAACAAGTGAAAACAGAATAAATCAAAGCCTGGAGTGTTGAGGCAATTCCTGTGCCTGCTCCAGCGCAGCCCTTGATGTTGGAGTCCTTCAGTCAGCATAGGAAATACTGGGAAAGGATCAAAGGGGAAGGGAGAAGGGGGCTGACTCTCATGTGAAGCACCCCCAGCCCTCGAGCCCTGCTTTGTGCATTCCCTTGGCCAGGAGTGGGTCTCCCATGGAGTCTCCCAGGATGTGGCCACCCCTCACTCTCCATCCCACACCCTCTCCCCTGCCACCAGCCCCCAGCTGTGCTTTAAGGGCCCGTTTTAGCTGCGAGCCCCCCGAGCTCCTCATTCGCCGCCCAAAATTGCCACCCTGAGGTCTCTGAGTGACTTTGGCTGCTCCCGTTTGTGCTCATCCCCCGTGCTCCTGAGCTGTGCTGCCCGGCTGCCTCCACAGCACCTTTCTGCCCTGGATCTGTAAAAGGATTAATCCTGCAGATTACTTCCCTATTGATTTTAACCATGAAGCTGGAATCGTTATCACCAGATGTGAGTGATGTGTGCCCGTGGGGAGGAACGGCTGCTCCCGGCTGCAGGGACAGCAAACACTGCTGGGACCCTGAAAGGTGATCCCGGATTTTCGGGGATTGGTTCCTAATCCCATCAGCTCCCACCGGCACATCTGAGGCTTTGCTCTGCTGAAACACTGATGCCACGCGGCTCGCCTGGTCCCTGACTTGCCTTGGACCATTTTGATTTAGGGGTGCACGAGGGAGGGCGTGGGAGCATTTTGGTGATGCTGAGGCCGAGCTGGCCCTGGCTGAGCCCCCCGTGGCCCTCCCCAGTCGGCAGGAAGCAGTTCCTGAGGTTCGAGAGTGCCAGCCGTGCTGCTGAAGTGCTGGGCTGCGACGTGGAGGAGCTCGGCACCGCCGTCTTCAAGCACCACCTGAGGCACATCCTGGCACAGGTGACAGCGCAGGGCCAGCCCCAGGCAGAGGAGAGCCCGCCAGGTACCGGGATGCCCCACCCCTTTTCCCTTTGTTTCTGGGGGAGAGGGAACGGTGAGGCAAATCGTCCTGTTCTCCTTGGGTTGAGAGGCCCAGTTAGGTGTGTTAATATTAATAAAATCATTAACTCTGCTGTGTCACGTCGCTGCCCTCGGCTCTCCAGCTGCCCCTGCCTGACCCTCCTCAGGGACACAGGAAATCTGGTGAATTCAGATAAGTGATGTGGCTTAAAGGCTGTGAGAGCTCTGCCAGGAAAAACGGGGGAAATCCCCAAATCCACAAGTGGAGCTGGGCTGGGGTTGTGCCCCGAGCACCTGCAGGGAGATCTGGATCGAGGATTGTGCTGCTGAGCCACCATAAACCATTTAATTATTGCACGGACTAATTCATGGAGGCAGATCCAGCATGTGCGAGGTGGGAGGGTGAGATATTTCCTAGATTTCAGGTCAGCCTTCCCACCCTCCTTGAAGGCTGCACTTGATGATCTTGGAGGTCTTGTCCGACCTTGATGATTCCATGATGCTCAGCAGCGGAATTCCAGCAAGTTATGGTGATAAAAGCAAGAACGTGAGGAAGTGGCCTTTGGCATGGCAATATCTGTGTTCCTGAAATCCACGTGAGGCAGGAGGGGAGCTGAAGGCAGGCGAGGGGATGTGCAGGGGGCGTGTGGGTTCTCCTGCACCTCAATCCAGGGAATCCAGGGTCCCACCTCAGCTCTGAGCGGGCTGAAAATAAACTTGGCTGGAAATAAGCTTGCCTGCTCTTCCCTTCGCTGTGCCAGGGCCCAAGATGACGGGAGTGGAGTGTGTGGAGGGAATGGCCTCGGGGCTCTACGAGGAGCTCTTTGCCGCCGTGGTCTCGCTCATCAACAGGTACCAAAGAGCTGCTGGGCACTGGGGCTGGGGGTGGCAGCCCCTTCTCCAGGGGGCATGGAGCAGGTGACTGATTCCTGCTGGAAAAACAGGCAGAACAGAAAACCTTTATGTGGGGATGGCGCTGGCACCTGGGGCTCCCGTGTCCTGCGCTCCTGTGGCACAGGCACCACGAGGGTGGTGAACGGGGATAAATCCTGCCTGGGGGTAAATCCTGGTGCTGTGTGCGGCTCTTCCCAGGTCCTTCTCCTCCCAGCACCTCTCCATGGCCTCCATCGCCGTGGTGGACACCCCTGGCTTCCAGAGCCCACGGCAGCAGCGGAGCGAGCGGGCGGCCACCTTCGAGGAGCTGTGCCACAACTACGTCCAGGAGAGGCTGCAGGGGCTCTTCTATGAGAAAACCTTCCTGTGGGAGATGGAGAGGTACAGAGAGGTGAGGAGCAGGGGCAGGGAGCAGCTCCCAGCACCTGGGAGTGGGGCTGCCTTTGTCCCCAGGGGTCCCTGTGTCCAGCTGTGGCGTGAGTGAATAATTCAGGAGCTTTACTGGGAGGGTTGCAGCAGAAATGAGGGGGTCTGCACAGAGCAGGAAGCTTGAGCTGCCTCTCTCTCTTCACTCCCTGCCTCAGATCTGAATCCTCTTGGCTATTTCTGATGTGGCAGAGATGCTCTCTTGGCATCTTTGTGGAAGCTGCCATGGTGGGGGGGTTGGAATGAGATGATTTTCAGGTCCCTCCCAACCCAAACCATTCTGGAATTCTATTATATATTTGCTCCAGCTCAGGAGACTTTGTGCTCTTCTGTTGGCACTGCTGACTTTTTCCTCAGTTGATGAATAATAGAGAATAGAAAGGAAAATGATGAATTATTGCAGAAATAAGCTGCTGAGAAACCTGCAGGCGGAGATGAACTCATTATAGGCTTGAAGGAGTTACCATAACGCCTCTAGCCCTGGGAAAATAGCTGAATTCCTATGGTTTAACACACACATCATGGAGTAAGGATAGATGTGCCCTTCCCTAGTGATGAAGACTTCCAGATGCCATCCCACGACTGAAACAAGCTCTTAAATTATGTTTTCCAGGAAAATGTTGAGGTGTCTTTTGATCTTCCAGAGCGCTCTCCACTGGCCACGCTGTCCATCATCGACCTGAGCTGCTCCCAGGTACCCTGTCCCCTCTGCATCCTGCTGCTCCAAGCAGTGAGGGCTCCAGAGGCAGAGCGGGACCCTCTGGAGCATCCCAGAGCAACCTGAGGTGTTGCAGGGTGGGGGCACAGCATCCGCCAGCACCTTTTTGGCTTTTTAAAATATAACCCTCCCTGAACCAAGCTGTGCCCTCCATCACCCCTTCCAGCCTGGAGTGAGGGGCTCCTCTGGGACGCTGTCGCTGCCGAGAGCTCAGGGGGATGTCCAGAGCTGGATCAGGCAGGAGGCTCTGCCCTGGGGTAGGGGCCGCAGCTGGGCAGTGGGAGCAGGCTGGAGGGAGCAGGATGGGGGGAGCAGAGCAGGCTGGCGTGGCCGTGGCTGGAGCCCAGAGCCCTGGTGTCCCTCGGCAGCCACAGGTGCTCCCGGGCAGCCCCGGGGCCGCTCGCCGGGGGCTGCTGTGGATCCTGGACGAGGAGGTGCTGATCCCAGGCTCCGGGGACGGCGCTGCCTTCGAGCGCCTCTGCTCCTACTTCGCCACCAAGGGACCCGCCCTGGAGGGTGAGTTGGGCCTGGCTTGGCTGCCCAGCCTCTGGCATCACCGTTTGGCTTTGGGAGTTTGGGAGATGAGGAGGATTAAACCCCTCACTGGGCTTTTCTCTGGGCTGCTCCTGGGGTGCTGTCACGGCTGCAGGTGACGGGCACCTGCGCAGGTGTGAGCAGACGCTGCACTTCGAGATCTGCCACCAGCTGGGCACGGCCCCCGTGCGCTATGACCTCACGGGCTGGGTCAGCAAGGCCAAGTTCAACCTCTCGGCCCAGAACGCCATCCAGGTGCTGCAGAATTCCACGGTGTAAGTGCCAGGAGGTGCCACCGTGCCCGTGGGACGGGGCTGGGGATGCTCCTGCCCTGAGCTGCAAAGCTGCCCCAGCTCTGGAGACGGAGGGTGGTGTGGGGCATCCCTTGTGTGAATAAGGGTTGGATTCCCACTGCCAGAGGGCAGTGTTAGGTGGGAAATTGGGGACAATTTCCTGGCTGTGAGGGTGGTGAGGCCCTGGCACAGAGAAGCTGTGACTGTCCCATCCCTGAAAGTGTCCAAGGCCAGGTTGGAGCAACCTGGGCTAGAGGAAGGTGTCCCTGCCTGTAGGGGTCCAGCACAAGTCAGAGCTGTGAGGCTTCACCAGCAGCCCAGGTTTTCCTACTGCTTGGAGCAGCCTTGTAAACTAAATTGGAATTGAAAGGGAACTGAAGTGCTGCAGGTGTCTGTGCACACAGGGGGATTTTAACCTTCTGCTTGCGCACTCCTGCCTCGTTTGGTTTGGGCTTCAACCCAGGGAAGCTTTAACAGCACTGAACAGCTCTGTGCTGGGACCAGAGAGGATGGAGCGGGTGGGGGCGTCCCAGCATCCTGGTGCACTCCGCAGAGCAGCGCCAGCTTGGAATTTGGGGCCGTGGGTGTTGCATCCCTGCGGAAGAAGCTGGGGAAACGAGCCGGCCGTGTCTGTCCCGGCAGAGGCGCGGTTCGGGAGCTGGTGCAGCCGCGGGCGAGGGCTCCGCTGTGCTGCCGCGCCCTGGCCGGGCTGGACGGGCGCTCCCAGGCCGCCCTGCACCGCAACGCCTGCCTCAGGAAAACCTTCGCCAGCAGCTTCGCCGCCGTGAGGAAGAGATCGGTGTGTGCCCAGATCAAGCTGCAGGCGGTGAGTGCTCCAGTCCCTGTGGCTGCGAGGGTCGGGGGGGTGGTGGCACGAAGCGCGGTGACCCCAGGCTGGGACACGCTCCCTTACCGGGGAGCCCGCACCCCGCAGCAGTGACCTCCTGCCCGTGCCCGTGGTGGCCGTGGCCACCCGGGGTGCTGCGCTGGCCTGTGCAGCGCTGCTGTCACTTGGGGAGAGCCCCCCAGGCAAAGAGATCAGGCACAGATCGCGCACAGATTGCAGAGCACCTCTCTGCTTTAATCCTCTTAAGTGCTCAGGCAGCAACCAGCCCTCGGCAACCAGCTGGGCATGTGCCAGGCTCCTGCTGCTCTCACACCTAATTAAGTGTCCAAACTCTCCAGGAGATGAGGCTCAGGCTCTGCGACCAGCTCATTTTGGGGTCTTGTCTGCCTCTGGCAAACCTCCTCCCCAGCATCCTTCAACCACGATGATCTTTAATCCTTCCAGTCCAGAAAATTCCATGATTCTACGAATCCTGGTAAATTTTCTGGCCACCACCTGATCACATGGGACTTTAGGAGGAAGGGTCCTGCTCACCACCTGTGTTCACCCCTGTGACTGACGCTGTTCCCAACTCGGAGCTGACTCCTCCACCTGCCCAGACACCCTGCAGGTGCACGGGCAGCATTTCCCACCGCCAGCACCTGCTGACCCTTTGTCCCCTCCATCCCCACTGACCTCTGCTGCCCTCCAGGATGCCCTCACCAACCTTCTCCGACGGTCCCAGCTGCACTTTGTCCACTGCCTCCTCCCAGGGATGGGCAAGGAAGGGCCAGTCCCTCGGCCCCCAGCATCACCAGATGCAGCCCCACAGCTGGATGTGGTGGCCCTGAGGACACAGCTGGAGGGGAGCCAGCTCCTCGATGCCCTGCGTCTCCACCGTGTTGGTACGTCCAGACCCTGCCCTGGCCTGTGCCCGTCCCACCTTCCCCTGGCTCAGCCCTTCCAGCCTTTAGCTCATCACCAGCAGGCAAGGAATCCCCTCCTTCAGAAATTCCCCATTCAGAAGTTCTCCTCAATTTTTATTCCCGCTTCTTGCAGGGGTTCTGAGCCCCTCTCATGCCTGAGCTCTGTGGCTGCAGCTCCAGTGGAGCTCCCCTCGGGGCATCCATGCATCAGGCTGGACCTGCCCTGCCCACAAGCACAGCCCACGCCGTGGGGAGAGGGAGCTGTGCAGGAGGTCCAGGGCCGTGTCCTGTGTGACACGAGGTGCTGGGGTGGCATCTGGCCACCTCCAGCTCATCTTAGTGCCCTTTCCCTGCCCTCACTGCAGGGTTTTCCCTCTCATGGCTGCTCCTCATGTCCCCTCCAGCCCCGGTGGCCTTTGCTATGCACAGGATGTCCCAGCAGGTCCCTCCCCAGCGTGGCCAGGCCCCCAACACCCCTGTGTGCCCCCAGGGTATTCGGATCGGCTGCTCCTCACGCAGTTCCGCAGGCGCTTCCAGGTGCTGGCTCCGGAGGTGATGAAGAAGCACAACTCTGCCTACGAGGTGCCAGATGAGAGCAAGGTGTGTGCTGGGCTGGGGGGCACGAGCAGAGACCCCCAGTGGGGCTCTGATGATGCCAGAGCTGTTCCAGCAGGACAGGGCACGGACTGAGGGCACGATGTGGGCATTGCTGTGGCCCAGCAGAACAGTCCCTGGCTCCCCAAAAACCTGGGACTGAGGACAAGCCAGGCAACATTCCCAGGGACCCAAGAGAGCTGGGTCTGGGGATTCTTCTGGGCACTGGGCATCACCTGCAGCCCGGGGTGACTCCTCACCTCACCTCACCCCATGATGCTGAAAGCCAAAAGAGCTCTGGGAGGAATCTGGACATGTGCCAGTATTGTTTGTTTCCTCCTAAATTTGTAGCAAAACCAGCGCAAAGCCATGCCTGGAATAAGGCTAGGGATGAGCCAGGAAGAGCTGAGAGGAGCTGAATTAAAGCTGGGCACGTGCTGTGTTGTGCAAACTGCAGCCAGCATGTGCAAAGGCAGTTAAGACCTCGGGATTTAATAAGACAAGTCTGACAATCGGGAAAGGTCAATATTGCTATGAAATGCTGTCGGAGGCAGAGGGTGCCTTGTCAGCAGCGTGTAAGCAGGGGATTTGGAAAATCCCATCCTCCCCGGAGCTTGCTGCCACGAGGGTTAGTTAGCTGGGAAATGCTTCCCAGGACAAGGCATTAATCCGGCTGGTGGAGCAGGAGAGAGGCTGGTCAGCTGTGAGGGGACAGTGCAGAGAGAGCTGGCCCTGTGCTCCTGCTGGGATGGGACACCAGTCCCTGTCCCAGCCACCAGAACAGGCACAGCCACAGCACTGGTGCTTCCTCACCCTGGCACAGTGTTTCAGGCTCTGTGATCCATATTCTCGTCCCCTGGTGCCCTCCATCCCCTCCTTGCACGGCTGCGGGTGAGGCCAGGGGTGCAGTTCTGCTGCTCCTGGGTCCTTGGTGGAATGGAGTGGGTTCTTCTGTGGGTTTGTCCTTCGGGGAGGAGCTGCGTGAGGCTGCCAGATGATGTTGTGTGGAGTGAGGTATTAGCAGAGGATTTTTGTTACAATTTCTGTAGCCCAGGGGCTTTCAAACCATCCAGACAGCGTGGCTGCCCCGGGGGAATGGCTGGTGTTGCTGGCTGTTATGTTCATGTTCTGGTCTAAAGCTTGGAGTAATTGAGTTCAGGCTTCTCCTTGGGATAATCTCCTGCTCGAATCCTCCAGGAGTTCTGTGCTGTGCTGGTGGGCTCATGGGAGAACTCAGCCTGTCCTCCTGATTTTGGCTCCGTGGGATGAGCTGTTGGTGAGGTGGGCAGGAGGGGAGCACCCAGTGCAGCTGGATGGTGCTGGGACAGGCGCTGTCCCCTGTGTCACCTCCTGCCCGTGCACCAAGGCTCTGCCAGACCAGGGATGGCAGAAAAAGGAGGAAAGTCTTGCCTGCAGCTGCAGATCTCTACTCCCCATCCTGCTGAAAGCCTCGGGGGAGGAAAGTCCTTGCACTGGGACTCGGGACTGGGTGGATGGGCTTTGGCAAGAGGAGCAGGAAAGGAGGGCAGAGCTGGATGAACCCTTCCTGGGTGCCCATGAGGACTGGGGGTCTCTGCAGCCCATTTCAGCAGCTCGTAGCAGGGTGTGGGCGTTTCCTGAGCAGTCCCATGATGTGCCCCTTCTCCGTAGGCTATCGAGGAGCTGTTCCAGGCGCTGGATCTGGAGAAGAAGAGCGTTGCCATAGGACGCACCCAGGTATGATGGCTGTGCCCTGCTCCCCTGTTGCTCTGGTGTGTGTGGGCACAGCCCCGTGCCAGGCTCCCCAGCAGCCCAAAGTTCCCCAAACTGGGGAGAAAGGCTCTCCTCCACTGCTGCATGTGGCACCGGGTGGGCTGGGAAACTGAGACTCGCTAAATATCAGAGCAAAAGGCTCCTAATTCTCATCTGAAAGCAGTACCCAGGGTAAATCCGGTACCTAATTACCAAAATCCAGCCAGCTCCTGGTGGTACTTAAGTTCCTAATTACCACTGATGTCTCCTGGGAGCGAAGGGGGCTTGGGCAGCTCGTGGGTTTGCTGCAGAGCAGGAACTGTCACAGCAACAACGTTTGAACTTCAATGTGATGGTCTCAAAGAGGAATTAACTTCACGTGCCTGCTTGCCTTCAGCTCTGGAGTTTGTAAAGAAAGAATTCACGGAACGGTTCTGTGGAGCAAAATGACTTTCTTTTATCCTGCACTGTGCAGTTTGTAATTATCTCCTCTCTGGAACCCTTGTTCTTAATCAATAGCGCCGTGGCAGCCCCGGTCACATTTCGTTAGGGACGAGTTCACTTTGCTGTCGCTTTGAGCATTGATTTTGTACCAGCTGTGAAACTTGAGGGGTTGGGGAGTTAATTCACACGTTAATGAGGCAATCGAATGGGTGGTGGAGCAATCATGGCATCAGCTCGGGAGAGCCACTTTCCTTGGGGTTGTGCTTTGATTCAATTCAAATGCAGCTCTCTCAGCACAGCCTCGGCCTCGCCCGTGTCACTCAGGGGTTATTAAAGCTGGGCCATGCAAATGGGTGGGAGCTCCTGATCCTGGATTGCAAGAGCTTCTCCCAGCAGTGACCCAGAGACACTTCAGACGCTCAGAGATCGATACCGGCCCGGGTTTGACGGCATCAGCAAATCTGTCATTTCTGAGGCGTTTCTGACCAGCTCAGAGAAAGAAAACAATCTGGTTTATTTTGGTTTTGCTATTGGAACGCATCCCTGCTGTTACCTGTGTGCACCTGTGTGTCACCTGCCAGAATCCACTGTCGGTGGAGGCATCCGTGCATCCATCCATCCATCCATCCATCCATCCATCCATCCATCCATCCATCCATCCATGCATCCATCCATCCATCCATCCATCCATCCATCCATCCATCCATCCATCCATCCATCCATCCATCCATCCATCCATCCATCCATCCCCTCTTTCCAAGCAGGAGCAGGCAGAGTTTTCAGCCCTGACCTGGGGTGTGTAACCTGTTCCTTGCTGCCAGGTGTTCCTGAAGCCGGGGGTCATCTCCAGGCTGGAGAAGCAGCGGGACAAGCTGATAGCCCAGAAGATGACTCTGCTCCAGGCTGCCTGCAAGGGCTTCCTCAGCCGCCAGAAGTTCAAGAGGCTGAAGGTACCCATCCTCTGGGTTGGGGATACCTGAGCCCACCCAGCTCTGCTGCCCACAGCACCCAAGTAACAGCTCTTTTGAGCTCCTCTGAAGGGCACCAGCTTTTCCCTGCAGTCATGAGATGCTGTGCTGCCATCCCTGAGCTCCTCTGCCACCCTTCCCTCTCCAGCCTGGTGTCCCAGCCCGGTCCCTCCCGGTCATGGCTGGGTGAGGGTCATCGCTGCTGTGTCCCCACAGATCCAGCGCCTCGCCATCCGCTGCATCCAGAAGAACCTGCTGGTGTTCCAGGCAGTCAGGAACTGGCCCTGGTGGCAGCTGCTGAGCCAGGTGCGGCCCCTGCTCAGCGTTAACCTCTCCGAGGAGCAGCTCCGTGCTAAGGAAGTGAGTGCCGAGGGCTGGGATGGGTGGGACAGGACAGGTCAGGGTGCTTTAGGGGCTCTGCCTGGTGGATTGGTCAAGTTGGAAGTCAGTTCTGCCCAGGCAAAGATGTTTTTCCCACCATCCAGAGGTTGCCAGCTGTTCTTAGCCCAGTGTCACACGTTCTGCAGAGCTGTGGAGGGAGAAGCGACTTCTTGCTTAGAGGGACAGTAGCAAACACACCATGTCCCACAGTCAAACTCCATCCCAGGGTTCCCCCACTGCCCTCCTCGTGCCCTCTGCAAGCTGCAGGGGCTGTGTATCCTAAGCCAAACCCCTGGGGATGAGTTTGTCAGCCTGTGGGTGCTGGAAGATAAGCATTCAAACACACCTGGGACAGAAGGGACTCCACTCTGTATTGTCCCCAGTGCTGTGCAGGCATCCACCTGTGTTGCCCTGGGTGATGGGAGATGGCTAATGGACATTTTTTGTCCCAGGAAAGGCTCCTTTCACCCCTCTGCACCCTCTGAGACCTGTGCTAAATTCCTAGTCCATCTTCCCTGGAGTCCCTCTCCTCCTCTTGCCTTAGTGAGGTTTTAACAAGATGTTTTCAGGCTGGCTCAGATGAAATAAAAGCTGCCCAAGCCTCTGTTTTTGTCACCAAACCCACCTGGGATCCATCAGGCCCCATCACCTGTTAACCTCTGTTTTTATCACGACTCTGCACGTTCTGCTCCTGCTCAGTGTTGGACATCAAAGCGGGACAAGGCTGCACGGAGCAGCTCCTGCTGCCTGGGAAGGAATCACAGCCAACACCGTGCCTTTGCACCGTGCTCTGATACCTGCCAGGGCCCTGGGACACTCCCTGGGCATGATCCAGGCCCCTGGCTGTTCATCCCAGGCTTTTGAGGTTTGCTGCTCTCTCATAAAACATGCTCTACACACACCAAAGCTGACATTCCCTCCGATGGAATTCATGTCAGGAGCTGTAGTCCCGGCAATTTGCAGTGAGCAGCCTTCAAAGTTGCCTGGTAAATTTTATTAATAAGGCAGCTATGTCTCTTCCACTTATTTTGAACAGAAAACAAGGTTTTCATAAATAAACCGAGGATGCTGGAACTCTCTCTCTGTGTTTTTTTTCTGATCTTCCCTAGGAGGAGCTGGCGGCGCTGAGAAGGAAGCTGGAAAAATCCGAGCAGGCGTGCAGCGAGCTCAGACAGAATACAGAGAGTCTGGAGAGCAAGGTACAGCCCCAGAACCTCTTGTACAGCCCCAGAACCTCTGGTACAGAGCCCAAAACATCTGATACAGAGCCCAAAACCTCTGCCACAGCCCTGTTTGGCCAGGTTGGGAAAGGAGCTGATGGGGATGAACGGGAGCACCAGTTCCATCAGAGCAGGAGGAGCCATGGGCAGGGGAAGCTGCCAGGGATTGTCCTCTGGACAGGACTCCAGACAGGCTGCAGTATCCAGCTGCAAAATTCCAGGCTGGCATCACTCCAGGCTGCCCAGGGAAGCTGTGGCTGCCCCATCCCTGAAAGTGTCCAAGGCCAGGTTGGATGGGGCTGGGAGCAACCTGGGATAGTGGAAGGTGTCCCTGCCCATGGCAGAGGGTGGAGCTGGGTGAGCTTTAAGGTCCTTTCCAACTCAAACCATCCTGGGATTCCATGTTCCCAGCTGGCTGCTGGCCCTCTGTGGGTTCTGCTCTTGGATGTGCAGCTCCTTGTGATTGTGCCTGGGATTTTGCCAAGCATCATGAGGAGAAGGAGCTCCCAAGGTTTCTATAAATACCCTGGGTTTTCCCAGCTCCCTTGGCTGCAGCAGGGCTGAGCTGGGTCTAGGCTGCAGCTCTGCCTGGTGGAGCCAACAGCCCCCAAGGCCAGGACCCTCCTCATCACCGGGAAGAGGGTAAAGATGATTTAGTTTAAGCTCTTTGGGAACGCTGAGCGAGGCAACTGCCTTAGGGCAGACCTAGGAAAACACCGTCTCTCCAGGGAGAGAAATTCTGTGGGATTTGCTTACTGGGTTAAGCTTGTAGGATTCCCTAAGGAGCTGGTGCCTGCACATTGTGAGGTGCCTTAAAATGCTGTCAGACACAGGAAGGGAGTGTTGGAATGCTGTGTTTTCCTGTGGCCCCGCTGCCTCTGCAGCCCCTCGCTGGACTGGCTGAGCAGGAAGGACCATGTGCCCGTCTGCTCTGCGGAAAACAGAATCGATTTTCTGGATTAATAATTCTCCCCTTCGTTCATCCGCTCCTGGTTTCAAAGTTAGATTTAATGCAATAAAGTAGGACAATGGAGAGCTGTGAGGAGCCCTGCCTGCAGCGCGGTGCAGGCAGCGTGGCACGGGCGGCCAGCCTGGGCTCCCACTGGTGACCCTGGTCAGTGCTGGTGTGCACTCCTGAGACCTGTCAGCACTCTGGATGGATGTGGGATGGCAGAACCGCCCCCAGCCAGGCCCAGCCTGACCCCCTGCTCCCCCAGATCATCGACCTGACCACGGAGCTGTCGGATGAGCGGTACAAGGGCGATGTCACCTGCCAGGCCCTGGATGGGGAGCGGGCGGAGCGGCTGCGGGGCACCCGCGAGCTGCAGGAGCTGCAGGTACCACAGCCCTGAGCCCCTGTGCGGTGACAGGGGCTGTGCCATCCCCTTGACACAGCCCTCCTGAGTGGCCCAGAGCTGGGTAGAGCTGCTCCCTTCCTCCCTTCCCCAGAGCAAACACGACCAAGTGCAGAAGAAACTGGAGTCGGTGGAGAAGCAGCTGGAAGAGGCCCAGCAGCTGGTGCAGCTGCGTGAGATGAAGATAAGCGGCTCTGGAGGAGGTAGGGATGTCCCTGCAGAGGCAGTGCATGCTCTGGGCATCCAGCCTGACCTGTGGGGCCACAGAGAAGAGGGCAGAGGTTTGTGCCCCCCAGTCAGTGCCGCTCTCCAGCCCCTGGCCACTCCAGAGTGTTCTGTCACCCTGCATTTCTCATCCAGTGGGAGCTGGCAGTGACAGCTCGGTCACACAGCTCTGGCTCTGGCATGGGGCTGGTGGTGCTGTGGCCCAGGGTGCTGCTGGCACTGCCTGGCAGCCCTGGCACCTCCGGGTGTGTCTGAAACACGTGTGGAGTGAAGAGGAGGCTGCTGAGGCGCAAGTGGGATGGGATGGGATGGGATGGGATGGGATGGGATGGGATGGGATGGGATGGGATGGGATGGGATGGGATGGGATGGGCACAGATGCTGTTCCAGAGGCAGGGCACATGTTCTATGTGAGTGGGGCAGCCCATGGCACACGAAGCCGAGCTGCGCCCCGTGAGTTCTGTGCTGGTGTCGACGCTTTGTGCATCCCCCTCCCTGCACCCAGCAGGGCCACGGGGGCTGGTCAGGCCCCAGCAGCCAGCCTGCACCCCTGGGTGTCTCTCGTTGGCAGAGGACGAGTGGCAGGTGAGGTTTGACTGCGCCCAGACCGAGATCGTTTTCCTGAGGAAGCGGCTGGCACAGCTGGAGGACCGGCTGGAGGCAGAGCTGGGCACCAGGACAGGGCTGGAGCAGAAGGCAAGTGCTGCCAGCCCAGGAGGGGACAGGGACACCCAAGGGAGCAGGGCTATTCCTCTCCCTGCTCCCAGGAGCTTTGCAGGGCTGAGGCTCAGCGTTGCGTCTGCTTCTTGCTGCTGCTCCCACTGACCAGGGAAAACCAGATATTTTCTGCTGGTTTGAGCCTCAGAAATTCACTTGTGCATAGCAAAATTCCACCCTGGTCAAGTGTGAGCGTGGGCAGAGGGTGAGGAGCTGTGGGCAAGGGGTTTTCAGTGGTGGGTCTTGGTGCTGCTCTGGCTTTAGGAGCTGTACAGGGCAGTGCTCTCCCCATCTGTCACACAAAGAGCTGCTGGTGGAAAGAGCTGGCAGCTCCCGAGCTTTGCCCCAAGGAGGGAAAAAAGCCAACGTGCTTCCCTGAGCGGTGCCTGGGAGCCAGGTCACTTCCCATAAGGATAAAACAAAGAAATAAAGATCTCTCATGGTACATTAAATAGTAATAAGAAAGAAGCTGAGTCTTATGAGTTTGGGTAAAGCGAAGCAGCCCATTTGCTCTCAGTTAGTTTGGAATTACAGGCTTCATTAATGCAAGATTTTGCTTATTTAAAGTCATTCCTTAACGACTCCCTTCCCTGGCGTGGGAGAGCTCTGCGTGTCTGTCCCAAACACGACGGGAATCCTTGGGGATTCCACTCCAGACGCTGCTCTTTGCAGAGAAACGGGACCAGGCATCGCCCCGGGGCAGCTCTGACGAGGGGCTGGGATGCTGCAGGCACTCGGAGGGTGCCTGGAGCCGGAGGGGTTGTCCTTGTTCAGTGAAAAATCTCTGGGTGAACCTACCCTGGGGGCTGAAGTGAGGCGGAGTCCTGGTGGGGGTTTTATCCACGGGGTGTGTGCTGGGGGGTTCAGCGGGATTCCTTCTCCGTGGGGCCTATGGGGTCCATCTGCCCCTCCTGTGTGGGGTCCGTGTGTCCCTCCCCTGTGCGCTGCGTGTGCCCTGGGATCCGTGGGCTCCATGAGATCCCACCACCACGGGGTGCACGTGTCCGTCTTCCGCGGGGTCCGTGTGTCCCTCCTCTGTGGGGTCCGTGTGTCCCTCCCCTGTGCGCTGCGTGTGCCCTGGGATCTGTGGGCTCCATGAGATCCCACCACCACGGGGTGCACGTGCTGGGGTGCACGTGTCCGTCTTCCGCGGGGTCCGTGTGTCCCTCCCGGGGCCCCACAGGCTCTGTGCCCCCCTCCCGCAGCTGGGCGAGGCGCGGGCTGCGTGCCAGGCGGCGAGGGACGGGGCGCAGCGGCTGCGGCGGCGGTGCCAGCGCCTGGCCTGCGAGCTGGAGGACGCCCGGGTGCTGGCAGAGAACCAGCAGAGCCGCAGCCACGAGCTGGAGAAGAGGCAGAAGAAGTAAGGCTGGGGAGGGCTGGAGGTGCTGGAGCAGGAGGCAGGGAATGGGGAGGATTGGGGTGGGTGAGGAGCTGCTGCAAGGGTGGGGCTGTTTTCGTCTGTTTTTCATGCTGGGGGTTGTTTTTCTGTCCCACTGCTGTTTGACTGACACGTGGTCTGATCGCAGACTGGTTTGGGTTGGAAAGGACCTTAAAGCTCGTCCGGTTCCATCCCCTGCCATGGAGGGGGAATATTCTCCTTCCACTATCGCAGGTTGCTCCAAGCCCTGTCCAGCCTGACCTGGCTGTGTTCCCCTCCAGGTTTGACCTGCAGTTAGCCCAGGCCCTGGGGCAATCTGCCTTCGAGAAGAGCCTCCGGGAAAAGTTGTCCCAGGAGAACACGAGCATCCGCTGGGAGATGGGCAAACTTCAGCAGAGCCTGGAGGTAAGAGGAGACCCTGCTTTGCTGTGCTGTACCCAGTTTTGGGAGCAGCTCTGGGAGCAAAGCCATTGCCTTTGCAATTAGAGCAGAGGCAATCAGGAGCCTTGATTCCAATTTCTCTTAGCACAGTTCAGTGTGTTTAAATAACTCCCTCCTTCCAGAAGAAGGGCTGTTGCTACATATAAGTGATCCCCATCTCATGATTCAACTAATCAGGGCCACCCCCATTTTCACTGGGGTCACTTGTGCTCTTCCTCACATCCCTATCCCCCAGTCCCACCTTGGGGAAGGTGCTGGTCTGTGCCCCAAGGGATGGTGCTGCACCAAATTGCCACTCTGGTGGCAGGAGCACGGCTGCTGGGGTGGGGGAACCCCCAGGGGGAGCAGGGGGGTCCCACAGGGGTCACCCCAGGGGATTGGCAAGGTGAGGTCAGGATGAAGAGGGAAAGGTGGGGATGGGGCTCTCAGTGTGGGGCAGGGGCTGCCCAAGCCCTGCTGCTGCTCCAGGGGGTTGGGATGATGCCTTTGGAAATGCTGTGGGTTCTGAGAGTTGGGGTGTGAGTGTCCAGGCTCTGACCCCTGCTCTGCCCAGCACAAGGAGGCCGAGGTGGCCAGGCTGGAGCAGCAGGTGGCCGTCCTGGCTGGCCGAGTGCAGGAGCTCAGCACCCCTGGGGCCACGGACACGGTGCCTGTGCTCAAGAAGAAGCTCTGGGACCTGGAGGGCAGCGCTGCCGAGCAGAAGAAGGAGCTGGAGCGGCAAACGGCCGCTGTTGATCACCTGGAGCAGGTAATGTGGGGCTGGGGGTGTCTGTCCCCACTGGGCACATCAAGCCCAGGCCAACACCATCCTCATCCCCTCGGGGCTGTGCATCATCTCTGGGTGTTTCAGGTCCACGAGAGGCTGGAGCTGGAGATCGAGCGGATGAAGCAGCTCCACCAGAAGGAGCTGGAGGACAAGGATGAGGAGCTGGAGGACATGCAGAAGTCCTGCCAGAAGAGGGTAGGTCCTCGCTGGGTGGGTTTGATGCTGGGTGCTCCCCAAAGCTCCCCGTTTCCCCGGGAGCCCTTCCAGGGGGTCCATGTTCCCAGGGAAGTGCTGCTTTCCCACCATCACCCCAGGTGAGCCTCGGTCACAGCCTGGGGGT
Organism: Nicator chloris; assembly: GCA_013400495.1. Lineage (NCBI taxonomy): Eukaryota > Metazoa > Chordata > Aves > Passeriformes > Pycnonotidae > Nicator > Nicator chloris. Next base: position 19,018 of record WAAE01002002.1, on the reverse strand, counting down.
ACAGATCAGGCTTTGGGTCAGGGGTGAACCCCTGCCATGCTGGAGGGGCTGTTGGGGACAGTGTGTGACAGCCACACGGGATGCAGCACAAGGAGCCGCTGCTCCCAGTAATGCCAGAGCCACACCAAGGGCACCAACCCCAGGGCTTCGTGTTTGGGGGCGATTTGCAGAAAACAGCCTTTCCTCAAGGCCATGAGGTTGGTGGGTGCAAACACGAATTCCAGAGCTGCAGGGGCAGCCTTTGGGCATGACTGGGCGTGCTTCAAGTAGCCCATCCTGTCCCCAGTGTCCTGCAGGTCCCTGGAGTGCTTCCTCTCTCCTGCACTGGCACTGCTGGGGGTGGGAGGTGCTCCAGGGGACATGGCCCATTCCTGATCCCCAGTGCTGGCTGCAGAGACCTCGGTGCACTCCCTCTCCTGGGGAATGCCAAATCCCCACAGTGGCAGTGGCTGTGCCCTGCAGGGACTTGGAGGGGTGGCCGGGCCCTGAGTGTGGCTGGGTTTCTCCCACGCAGCTCCGGCAGCTGGAGATGCAGCTGGAGCAGGAGCACGAGCAGAAGCAGATGGTGCTGCACGAGAAGCAGGACCTGGAAGGGCTCATTGGCACCTTGTGTGAGCAGGTAAGGGGACAGTGCCCTCCCAGGGGCTGCTCTGTGGGCCGTGCCCTGCCTGAAGAACAGGAGTGGGAATAAATTAGTGCAGCCAAAGCAGCAGCCTGGTGTTGGTGCACGTGCAGCTGCTCGTGGTGTTCTGTCCCTCGTCTCTCCCAGATGCCACCCAGCCACAGCAGGCACTGGGATCTGGAGGTGTTGGGACTGCAGGGATCACACAGGAGCCACATGGTCCCACTGAGGCCCCACAGAGGGGAACTGTTCCCTTTTGTATGGCAGAATTATCCAAGCAGGGAGAGGCACCTGCTTTCTCCTGGTGTTTCATGAGAGCCAAACTAGCCAGGCCTAGCACTGGAGTGCATCCAACTGCCTAGAAAAGCAGTTTATCCAATCCTGCTCGTTGCAGAGGAATTATATCCCAAGCACATTTGGTGAACAAATCCTTTTTCCCTCTCTGATGAGTCTATGGCAGCAACTGAAAAAAAGCACACCCAGTTCTGCTCCGGTTCAGTCAGCAGGTGAGGGGCTGGACGCAGCCTCCTTGGGCAGCATTTATCAGTTTGGGCGTCCCTTGGCATCACCCAGAGGCCACCCCAGAGCTCTGGTGACTGAGTGAGGTCCCACCTGGCCCTGGCATCACCCCAGGACTCCCTAGAGCTCAGCCCAGAGGATCTGTCCCCATGCAGCCTGCCCACCCTCACGCTGCCTTGTCCCAGTGCCACTCACTCTGGCACAGAAACTGAGCCCTGTGTCCTCTGGCTGTTGGCACAAGCTGGATTTCACCATTTCACCAGCCCTGGCAGTCCTGTGTGTTTATTAAATGGGATGAATCTGGGATCTTTGCAGCATAGGAATGGGGGGCATAATTCAAGTAGACACAAAATGGTCTGACGAGGCTTATCCAACACAACCCTCCTGCTCCTGGCTTAGAAAATGTTTTGGGAACTGTCACAATAAATAATGCTGTATCAAAGCAGGGGATTATTACAACAGTCCAACGTGTCCTGCCTGTTTGGTGGAGGGGAGCTGAGATGGAAGAGGAAGCAGCAGGACCTGGGGGGGCTCAGGAGGAAAGGCACCTTCTCCCTCCAGGACAGTCCTCTGGCAGCCCTCAGCCCCCCAAGGGCAGTGCTGGTGCAAGGGAAGGGGAGATGGGGCCGTGCAGCTGGGATTGCTGCGAGACAAAACCACAGTTTGGCAGCATCTATTAAATCAAAACCTGGCTTTGTCACTTAAAAATCCTGGGCTGCAGTGGTGGGAGGGGGCAGCTGGTTCCAGCCATGGCACCAAATTTATCCCCTGTGGTCGTGGACAGACCCTGAGCAACAGGGAAATGATGTGAGCAGCGCCCAGGATCCAGCTGGAGGGGTGGCAGGACAGCCACAGGTGACAGTGGTGGTGCTGCAAACACCCTCTGGTTTGCAGAGGACAGTTCATTAAAAAAATGGGAAGAAAACAGCCAACCCAGAAAACTAATCAAGGAAATGGAGATGCCAGTGATTTCTTGTTCCAGCAAATTCCAGACAGCTCTAAACCAGGCTACAAGGTCAAATCCACACAGTTGATTTTAGCCTGCGGGGAAAAAAAGATAGGAGAAGGAAGGGGTGTGAATCGAGAGCCGCGGAAAACAACCTAAATGGAAAATGTTCTTATACTTCAGTTACGCTGAGATCAAGCACTGAAACCATGTCCCTGTTTATTTGGTGGTTTTCTAATTCCTTCATCCCTGTAACCATGGTTGCTCTCTCCCTCTCTCCGGCAGGGGAGCACAGAGGGTGGGTTTTTTAAGGTACTCCTTGCAGTTGTGTGGCCAGGCTGTCCCTCTGGCCACAGGGGTGATCCCTGGGGAGGATGTGGCTGACGGAGACCAGGGGCTGGACAAATGTTCCTCTTTGGTGAGGAAAAAAATACGGAACACCCCGCAGGTGCTCAAGGAAGAACCGGCCGTGGCACTCAGTGCTCTGGTGTAGTTGACCAAAATACCCCTAAATTGTGTGGGGGGGAAAAAAGAATCCCTCAACGGGGTGGGGCAGAAGGGTCTGATGGAGCTCTCAGGGGGCAGCAGGGCTCTGACACCCCCTCGTCCCCTCCGCAGATCGGCCACCGCGACTTCGACGTGGAGAAGCGGCTGCGGCGGGACCTGCGGAGGACCCGCGCCCTCCTGGCCGATGTTCAGCTGCTGCTGGCGGCCCCGGCAGAGCCCGCAGGCAGCGCCCAGGAGCTGCAGCACCTGCGCAAACAGGTAGGGAGGGATGTGCGGGGGAGCGGGGAAGCTGCAGGGAACATTCCCGGCTCCCCCGGACTGACGGAGCGCTGCCACCCCGGCGGGCGCCGCCGAGAGTCTCCTCGTACGGAGCACTTCCCTGTAATTAAGCCAACGGTGGTGAAGTGTTTTCCCCCCTTTTTTCCTGTTAATTACCTTCTGTTTGGTGCGTTTCTGCGTGTCTCCTACGGCCGGGCTGGGGCGGCGTTGCCATAGGGATGCTGAAAGCGGGAGAGGGCTCGGGGATGGGGATTTGCCGTGGTTTGAGCGCAGACAGAGCCCGGGCTCAGCGGTGTTGGGTGACCTGGGGAGCGGCTCCAGCTCTGTGCCAGCTTGTGCCAGCACACTGGGGACAACCCCGGCTCCAGGGTGAGCTCTTGATGCGTTGGGAAGGCTGACCTGGAACAGAGACTAGACCGTGCTAAGAGAATAAAGTAGGTATTTATTAAAGGGCCTTTAAGGATACACCTTGGGCAGTACAAGAGCAAGACCCAAGGTGGGCCCAAAATGGTCACAAAATGGACAACCGGTCATGAGGTCTCACACTTTTATGAATTTTGGGTCATTTGCATATTGGGGTTTAATTGTCAAATTACAGCTTCAGATTATGAAGTCCCACCCTTCTTGTTTTCTCTCTTCACTTCCCCGTTGTTTATGCTTTGGGGCCTGAAAACTTGAAACTGTTGTCCTTGGTCTTCAGCAGGAAAAGGATTTGTTTTGTCTCCCTGCTCTGTGAAGAGAGCTTACTGACACTGAATATGAGGCTCAGAACTGCACAGTTGGGCAGCACAGAATCTGAAAAACATGAAAGCTAAAGCTTAAAGCATCACTCTTATTCCTGTGGGGTGCCCTGCCATGGGACAGAGGCACCGTGGGGCTGGCTGTCCATCCCCTTGCGGGCCATGTAGTCCCAAGTGCCAAGCAGGGGCTCAGCTAAAGATGCTGGTCCTCTGAAACCGCTGGGGAATTAATCTGTTCTGCACATTTCCCCTGGAAACGAACGAATCTGGAGGCACGAGCAATTCCAGCACCATCCGAATATAATTGGGAGGGTCGTTGTGCATAAATAACAGCTGTGAGCTGCAGCTGTTCCCACCTGTGCTGGGGGAGCAGGGGAAGGTGAGCTGGGCCTGATGGAGCCAGCGGTGTCCGTGCCCATTCCCATCTCCATGCCTTTGCATGTGTCCATCAGCTGGATGTCCAGGGGATGGCCAAGGCTGGGACAGGCAGTGGGAATGGCCATTTTTTTTGCACTTGTGTGTTGTTAAATGTTATTGATCCAGTGCTGTAGTGCTGCATTTCGTTAATCCTTCAATGTTTCCCAAATCCCACTTAGGGGCTGGAGAGGTTGCACTGCCCCTGTTTTGTTTTGTCAGTCGCTGGTGGGAGGAAAATGTGGCAGGGTACCTTCCATGTGCTGATCTGAGGGAGCTGCATCGATGCTGAGGTGCTTCCTCTGCCCATCCCGTGGCCATCCCCAAGTGTCCAGCCCCATCTCTCTGGGGAATAATGCCCAGTTCACTTGGGGAACAGCTGGGGAAGTAAATCTTTACTCGAGAGAGTAAAGTCATAGGGGCTGCAGCTGAGGGAGCTGGAGGGGCTCAGCCTGGAGAAAAGGAGGCTCAGGGGGAACCTTCTGGCTCTGCACAACTCCCTGACAGGAGGGGACAGCCAGGTGGGGTTGGGCTCTGCTCCCAGGGAACAGGGACAGGATGAGAGGAAACTGCATCAAACTGTGCCAGGGGAGGGACAGGTTGGACATCTGGAGGAATTTCCTCATGGAAAGGGTGGTCAGCCCTTGGAAGGGGCTGCCCAGGGAGGTTTGGAGTCCCCATCTCTGGAGGTGTCCAAGGATGGAGTGGACATGGCACTCAGAGCTCTGGGCTGGGGACAAGGTGGGGATTGGGCATAGGTTGGTTTTGATGACCTTGGAAGTCTTTCCCAGCCTGGATGACTCTGGGATCCTGGGATTCTTGCTCCCTGCACACTCCAGTCCCCACAGCAAGGCAGGAGGTCACTCTCTCTCCCTGTGATTCCATTCAGTCCATCCCTGACTCTGAGATGAGAGTCATCCCTGACTCTCCCTCACTCCACGGCCTGTGCTTGGTTCCCTTGTGTTTGGGGATGAGCAAACAGCCTGGATTTTGGGAATGTGGAGCTTTTGCTGCGCCACCAACACTGAGACTCTGCATGTGTTTAAAATGCCACATGATTATTCTGTCCTTTAAACTGAAACGATTTCTAATGGCATTCATGACGACTTTCTCAAAAGCCAATGCATCCTACCACCAGCCCACGGACCTGCACGAGAAGAAAAACTTTGCTAAAATGCTACATTTCCGTTAATCAAAATCCATATGGCTGGAAGTGCAGCATTGTTTCTTAATAAGGCTGAGGCATCCATTTTATGCAGGTATTTAACAGATGGTGTTCACAGCAAACTAATGTTGTTCCACAGTTCATACATTATGCATTTTTTGGGGGGAATTTCAATTTATTCTTCCCAAGTGGGAAAATTCCATTACACGAAGTGAATTGGAAGCTGATGTTTAATGAGGGGTCCTGGAGATGCTTTTCTGTCTGACTGAACTATCAGGAGTTTGGTGGGAATTGTGGCAGGGAAGAGGCCAGTCCAAGGGCTGATTGTGGATGCAGCTGTTTCTGGAAGCAGCTGGACAGGTGGGAAAGTCCTCGGCCATAAAACCAGGAGTTGATCTGAGTTGCATCTTCAACTCATCCCAGCAAAGCACAGAGACTTTTGATGGAAGAAAGTTCTTCCTTCTCTAGTGAAAGGTCTCAATCTCCCCAAACAGTGGAGGGAAGTGAGCTGAGGATTGCTCCAGTCATAGTATTCCATTAATCCCCCCTGCTCTCTTTCTTTCTCTTTCTCTTTCTCTTTCTCTTTCTCTTTCTCTTTCCTCTTTCCTCTTTCTCTTTCTCTTTCTCTTTCTCTTTCTCTTTCTCTTTCCTCTTTCCTCTTTCTCTTTCTCTTTCTCTTTCTCTTTCTCTTTCTCTTTCTCTTTCTCTTTCTCTTTCTCTTTCTCTTTCTCTTTCTCTTTCTCTTTTTCTCTTTCTTTCTCTCTTTTTCTTTCCTTTTTTATTGAGGGAGAAAGCTAAAAAAGAAAGTAAACCCTGAGAAAACATCCTAAAATTCTCACACTCTCCCCATGGTGTGCAGCTTTTCCCGTTGCTCTTGGGAACTCCGCAGGGAAACCAGGGCCAGGCACAGGAAATGAGCAGTGAGTGGAGGGGTTTAGTTTTCTTTTTCGTTGAGAAAAGAAACCCCAGCGAGCAGGGGAAGGAACTGGATGTTCAGGTACAGCCTACGACAACTCCTCCGCTCAGACAAGGGGGGGAGTTTGCTGCAGCTTCCAGATGTTTGCGGCCCATTGAAGATCGCTGTGATCTTAATGGCTGAGCTGTAAAACCCGAGAGCAAATTAGCCTTTATAAATGGGATCTTCCACGTGTATTTGCAAATGCAATTTACGCCACGTGAAAAGCCCATTTGCAAACCCCCCTCCCCCGAATCATGAATCGCTCTAATCAGGAATTACATGTAATTCACATAATTTTGCAAATTAAATGATCCCAGCTCTACCTCACCGAGGAAGAGGGAGGATGTGCCGTCGAGGCACTGGCTGCTGGACTCACCAGGACAGTCGGTGGTGTTGGCATCTGTGCTGGCAGGTGCCAAGGAAGCTTTGCTTGCCCTGTAAACCAGGAGCAGCCAAGCTGAGGAGCAGCACGGGTTTAAAAGGTGGAGATTTAGTGTTCCGTAGCAGGGAAAAATGCTCTGTGGAAGTGGAAATAAACCACGTGGCTGCGTGGCACGGGGACAGCACCACCAGCGTGTGGTTTCTGCCCCTTTAATGATGATCCCCTGCAACTTTTCCCAGTTGGAAGAGAGTGAAGCCAAGTGTGCAGAGGCGCAGCGATCCCAGCAGACGGCGGCCCTGGAGCTGGAGAACCTGCACACGGAGCTGGAGACCCTCAGCAGAAATAAACCCCTGGTGGGTTCCCGGTGGGAGGGCACAGTCCCACCTCGGGGGGGTTTGGCAGCAATCAGCAGCTGCTCTGCTAAATCAGCCACCACCGGAGTGTTTAATAAATCACCTCGGAGTGTTAATGACAGCGCCGAGGATATTTACAAAATGTCCGAGAGTATTTACAAAGTCTCCAAGGATATTCACTAAACTACCTGGACTGATTAGAAACAGCCCCCGGGTTGCTTAATGGGTGGACAAAATTCCAGCAAGGGAGCAGCGTCCCACGGTCCTGCTCAGCCTCTCGGGTGGGTTGGAGGCTGTTGGCAGCACATCCCAGGGGGGATTTGGTGGGTTCCCAGTGGGATCCAGTGGTCCTGTGGATCCTCCTGCAGGTGGACGAGCAGCTGTTCCAGCTGCAGCATGAGAGAGCCGACCTGCTGAAACGCATCAGTGAGGACCAGGAAGACCTGAACGAGCTCATGGAAAAGCACAAGGCTCTGATCGCCCAGGTAGGAGCTGGGGCAGTGTCTCCAGCGCTGGGAGGGCTCTCAGAAAGCCCTGCAGGCTGGCACAGAGCAGGGGGTGGCCCCTGGGGTGCACAGGGGGGGTGGGGACCCCAGGACACAGATGCTGCCGTGAGGAAGGGAAGGGTCACTGCACCAGCTCCTCTCACCTGCAGTTCTGAGTCTTCTTTCAAGAGGTGTTTTGCCCGTGGTTTCAGCACTTGGGGAATCCTACAGCTGCCCCTCTGGGTCATTTTTATTCTTTCTTTCACCATTCTCTCATGCAGAGGTTCAAAAGTGCTGCCAGACAGCCCTGGGGCTTTCAATGCTGTATCCAGACTATGTCAGGCTCTCCCAAAGGATTGTCCTGGGAGATGAGGGACACCAAAATTCCCATGGGAGAGGGCCAGGCTGGCCAGGCTGACAATTCACAGTCAAAGGTGAAGGGAATCCAGAAGCCTGTGTCTGGAAGGATCCTGAGGACAGAGATTTCTGATCCACATATCCTTGTTTCAAAAATTAGGGAAGCTGCAGTGAGTTGGGAGAATTAAGCTCCATCAGAGCAGTCCAGGAGCAGCTCACTGTCCCAGTGGCAGGAGATGCAGGCAGGAACCAGCCCTCTGCTCCGAGCCCTTGGTTCTCATCCTGCTGCTCCCACTCCAAATTTTCTGTTTCTGCAGTCGGCCACAGACATCGCTCAGATCCGAGAGCTGCAGACACAGGTGGAGGATGTGAAGAAAGAAAAGCAGAGCCTGCAGGAGAAGGTAATTCTTGCAGGAAAAGGTAATTCCTACCCAGCCTGTGGCACCCTTGAGGAGTGGGACCTTTTTAGGCTGCAGAAATCTTTTCCTGGCTGAGTTCTCGGGATTCACAGCCTGGCCTCTCCCTCCTCCCCTGCTGAACTCCTGCGGCTGGGATGGGCTGACCCCGGGGCTGCCCTGGGGTGGGCACCAGCAGGGGCTGCACCCCCTCGCCTCTGTGGCTGTGCCAACCCTCCTGGAGTGATGGATTTAATTTTAAACACATGAGTAATCCCATTAAGTTAAGTGCTTTATTGGAGCGTGGCTAAGCTGCCCAGGAATCAGAAGCGGGACTCGCTCCCTCGGAGGCGGAGAGGGTGGTGCTTTGGAGATAGGCCGGATAAAAGGAGACAAATTCCCGTAGTTCTAGGTCAAATTCAAAATCTGAACCCGAGCTGTACTGGGATCACTAAAAGGGCAGTTTCCTATGGAGGTCTCGGCGTAAGAACTGAGGAAACAGCTTGGCCCAGGCAGCTTTCCACAAAGACTGTGAATTTTTACACCTGCTGTCCTCAAAGAGTCTGTGAGAAGAGAAAAGCAAAGGAGCCCCAGACACGTGTCCCTGGCCAGCAGGTCCTCCATTCAAAGCCACACATCCGTGTCAGGCCTGCGCTGTGTGGCTTTAACAGCAGGGAATTCTTTGGGAAGCGAGGGCCATGCTTGGCCACAATGCCCATCACCTCAGGGGCCAGGAGAGACCCCCAGTGCACGTGAAGGACTGGGGAGGGGTTCAGCAGAGGGGTTCAGCAGAGGGGCTGGCGGATGCTGAGCCAGCCCCTGCTCTCCCAGCTGCAGGCAGCCCAGGCCAGGGCGGCACAGCTGGAGCAGTGCCCGGCCGAGCGCTCCATCGTCAGCCGGCAGGAAGCGCGGATCCGGGACCTGGAGAGCCAGCTGGACTTCCAGGCCGTGCAGATGAAGCGCTTCGAGGTACCCCCTCCTCACCTGCGCTGGTGCCAGCAGCGCCACCACCCCACCTGTGGGGACAGAAGGGCTGGGAGGGCCGGGTGGGGGCTGGCACAGCCCAGACAGTTGGTGGCCCGGCTGTTATCCCTGTGTGGGGGTTCCTGGCAGCCAGCAGTGGCTTGGTGCTCACAGAGAGCTTTCCAACCCCTCACCTTCCCCTCTGGCCCCAGGTGCTGGTGCTGCGCCTGCGGGACAGCATCATCCAGATGGGAGAGGAGCTGGAGAAGGCGGCCGAGTCGGAGGCACGGGAGAGGGAGAACACCAGGTACTACCAGAGGAGGATGGAGGAGATGAAGGCTGACATGGATGAGCTGGTGCAGAGGGAGCTGGAGTCCAGCCGCCGGCGCATGGAGCTGGTGAGGGGGTGCTCCTCCCGGGGTTTGGGTGGTCCCATGGCCACGGGGGGTTTGTGACCCCTCATAACCCCTGGGTTGGTCTCAGGGCCTCAGAAAAGTCGTTTCCTGTGTGGTCCTTTGTGTGCTCTGGGTCTGGGGATGGAGCTGTTCCCCGTGCAGGTATTCCCTGAGTCCTGGGCTGCTCCTCTGGGAGGGGCAGGGAATTGCTTTGCATCTCTCTGCAGCCCCAAACCAGTGAAGCAAAGCCGTCCTCATGTTCCCTTTCTCCATTGCTGGTCTGGGAGCCTGGACAGCCACTCTGCTCCGTGGGTTTTTTTTGTGGGAAGGAGGTGGCTTTGCCTGCCCTGCTCATAGAAATGCAGTTCACATGTGGATGTGGCACTTGGGGGCATGGTTTAGTGCTGGAATTGGCAGTGCTGGGGTAACAGTTGGACTGCATGATCTTGGAGGCATTTCTATCCTAGATGAATCTATGATTCCAAGTTGCTCAGGTCGTTCCTGCAGCTCCTTATGCTGCTTATTCTCGTGTCAGGCAGGACCACAGTGGGTGGGAAATGCCCTGGCCCTGCAGCAGCCCCTGAGTGCTGAGGTGCCAGGTCTGGGTGTGCCAGGCTCAGCCCAAGCACCAGATCCTCCTGGAGCTCTCAGCTTTGCCAAACCACCCCCGTGGCTGCAGCTCAGACCGTGCCAACCAGCAGCTAAACCCGCTCTGAGCGAACAGAGCCCCAGCTGGGTCTGCAGAGCAGCAAAAATAGATTCACCTTCACTTTCCAGCCCTTTCCCAGGGTCTCTTTTCATGTTGCTTCTTCCAGTAATCCAAGGGAAAGCCTCGCTCCCGAGCGGTAATTGAAAGATATTGCAGTTCTGCTGGCAGCAGGGCCGAATTAGGAGCAGTTATTTTATCAATAATCTTTTAGTTAGCAATCAAGGAGATTTCAGGATTTATTCTGCCCCGAGGCTGCCAGCCTTCCCGAGGGGAATAGTGTGAATGATTCCCAACCCTCTGCCTGCAGCATGGTCAGGCTTTGTCCTTGCTGGGCCAGGCTGAGCCCTGTGTGCCCCGGCTGCCAGAGCAGCCCCCCCTGGGCGTGGAATGAGGTCGGATCTCTCAGCCTCTGATGCTCTGCAGAGCCATGAGGTGGTGGAGTGAGAGGTGCCATGGGCATTCTGGGCTCCCTGATCCTGCTGCTTTCCCCGTGGGATTGGGGGAGCCGTGGCTGGGGTTGCTGCGATAGTGGGTGTTGGTTGCAGCTCTGCAGTGTTTGGAACGTGGATGCTCTGGCTGTTGGGATAGGGGTGGGTTCTCTTAGCTGTCTTTTTGGGGTTGTGCCTGTATTTTTAGAAGCTTTTTGAATGTTTCGTATGGGGATGTGAGCGACGGGTGAAGGAAGGTGCGGGAACTTCTTGGCGCTCTTGTGTTCTCCCAGATTAAATGTGCAAAGAGGTCTGAAAGGGATTGTAGAGGCACCTCCCTCAAATAAGACACAAACCCCTGTAAACAGCTGAACTTGTAAGGCAGTCCTGAGGGCTCTGGGTTTATCCAGACACTGAGACATTTGGGGTTATCTGGCATCTGCAGCAGAAAGGAGCAGGTGAGCTCCCCCAGACACCCATCGCAGCTTTTCCATGGGGATTGCTCCATGGGAGCAGGCTCCATGTGCACGGCCACAGCCAGGGCCTGCTGTGACATTCCTGGGAGCAGAGGCATCCCCCAGACTGTGTGTCCTCTTAAGAGCACCTAAATAAAACATGGGGCAGAGCTGTGATCGAGGAGCCCGGCCGAGCTTGTCGGGAGCCTGGTGGGGAGCATCAATAGTTAATAGAAAGCCACTTATGGCTCTGCTCCTGCTAAATCCCCCATCAATTATAAATCCAGCGTGAATTATTCACTTGACATTACTTAAGTCGTGCTCTGCTCCTAACAATTTTTTTTTTAAATTTTATTTAAATACACGGTGGTGAGGTTGTGGACTTACCACACACTGTCAAGGTTTAAAGGGAGACGTTGAAGGGATAAATTTCTGGCAGAGACTGGGTTAGAAATCCTGTCTTGTTTAAGAGCTGCTGCCTGTATCTGTAGGTATATATAGCATATATATAGCTAGATAGAGAGATATATACAATATACAAAACAGAAGGTATATTTATATACCTCATATTTATCAAACCTCATATTTATCAAACCTCATATTTATCAAACCTCATATTTATCAATGGTGAATGCACTGGAAAACCCCATGCCACCACTCCCAGCCAGGCTTGGGGCATCTATTCCATCCCTCCTTCTTTTCCCACCCAGTTTAGGGCAGTTGGGAGGCAGCCTTGTGCCATTCAGCAGGGAATATCCAGTGAGGAGCAGGGATGAGAGCTGGCTGCCAGGCAGATGGCTCTGCCTTATGAATTTTGTAAGAAGGATGGATTTTGAACACTTTCCAAGCACGTTTGGTAATGATGGGGGTAGGACTTGGCCCTGCTGGACTCTCTTTGCTCTGGCTGCACATCCTGGGTTTGCTCCCTGGAGCTGGAGCTCCTTTTCCAATAAAATCTGCATCCCAGCCTGCAGCAGCTCCTTGTTGCTCAGCTGCTGTGCTGACACCTGGAGCTTGACAGGCCAGCCCCAGCCCCCTGGTGTCCTCAGACCACGGCAGACGCTGCGTCATGGTGAGGAGGGAGGGGTGGATTTCCAGCTTGGAGTTAATCCTGAGGAGCTTAAACCCGAGCCCTGCTCTCTGTGTGTGCTCACGGTGTGTGCACTAACACTCCTGCTTGTCCCCCACATGTGTCCCCTGGTGAGGCTGCAGTGCAGGGAAGGAGGGAACAGGGTCTGGGCAGGATGGAACAAGGTCTGGGAAGGAGGGAACAGGGTCTGGGCAGGATGGAGAAGGGCTGGGAGCAGGCATGGAGCAGGGATGTGGGACAATGGGTGGCTGTCACGGTGTCTGGGACAAGGCACTGTCTGGGATTTCCCTCCTGAGGCTGCTCTTAGGGAAGGATGGTGCTGGCTGTGCTGCTGCTGGCTGAACTGCCTGCACAGCTTGGATTTCCTGGGAGAATTCAAGCATCAGGATGAGGGCTCTGGGATGAAAACTCTGCAATGGGGTCCAGCTATGGGCAGGAGCCCCTCAGGTCTCTTGTCCTGGAGAGCCAGGTGCCTTCTTGATGGAATACCTCGGGAAAAACAGAGGCTGATCCAGCTGGGATGAAGCCCTGGCTGGCTGAGGCACAATCCAGGGATTTGCTGGGTCTCCTCCTGCCCCTCTGTACCCAGCACAGCTCCACTGACCCCCTTTGAGCACACCACGGGGGCTGGCAGGTGCTATCCTAAAATCAGCTTTCTTTAATGAAGCTGTGAAATTCATCAGCACAATAATTAACTAATTTTACAGAAAACTGAAGTACAGGTGTGAAGATACTCTTCACAAGTTTTTTTTGGTTTATTTTTGTGAGAGCCTCAGTGTAAATAACCATTTTTTTTCCAGTTTCTTTTGCTGGCACATGTTTGTGGCCCGGCCCTGCTATGGCCACGTTGTGTAACACAACACAGCCTGAACTCCAGGATTAGGGGGTTTTGCTCATTTCTAAATTTTAAAGGTTTTTGGGGTTTTTTTTTTTTGGTTTTTTTTTTTTTTGGCACTTCCAGTGAACTTGAGGAGCGAAGTGGGAGCTGTTGGTGCCTCCAGCCGGGAACGCTCAGCTCCCACCCGGGCAAACTCAGCTCCCAGCAGGGTCCCAGCAAAGCCTCTGATGTCTCCGCAGCTCTTGTGTCCCCATCCCCGCCTGCTCCTGGGTGTTTCCAGAGCGAATGTCTTTGAGGAAGTGTCACGACAATTATCATCAAAGCAGCCGGTCCTTAGAGGTGAGGGCGGGTGATGGAGGAGCCAGGAGTGAAAGCTCGGCGCTAATTAGGGCTGTTGTGATTCTGCTTTGCCATTCAAAGAGTGAATTCCTCAGGAATCCGGCAGCGCCCCGGTGGCCGCTCACACACCAATTGCGCGATGCTCGCCCCTTCTCGCTCCAGCCTTCGGCTGCGCCAATTTTGTCACTTCAAACTTCCCGAAAACCCGCGAGTTAACGGCTTAATTAAAAATAATAATGATGGATGAATTCTGCAGGTGCACGCTAAGTTACTCGAAGAAAAGCGATCCAAAGTGGACTCATTAGATCACACTTCACTTGAGGTGGATGGGGGCGAGCAAAGGCGGTGTTGTCACGGCAGAACCACAAACAAAAATCCAAGGTGGTGACAAGGACAGCGCCGCGGTGCCGGCCTGGGAATCCTTGGGAGTCCCACGGATCATTTCACCGCTGGTTTTGTTGATCTCCTTTTAACTTCTCTTCAAATAATTCTGAGACAAAATTAGTTGGGGGAAAAAAAAAAGCCTCTTAAGAAAAGAGAAGGTTTAGAAATCCACGAGGGATGTGAAGAATCTCTTCCCTGGGAGCCCCTGGGTGAGGGCAGCTGAGAGCAGCTCCCTGTGGGTTTGGTGAGTGCCAGCCATCACTGAGTGAGCTCCTGTCCCTTTGTCTTGGGGGAACCTTTAATCCAGGCTCCCTGTCAGCAGGAATCAACCTCAGCCTTCTAAAATCATGGTTTCTGACCCACCAGCAGAGCCAGTCCTTTGCTCTGGGGCAATCTCTCCCCCAGTGTGAATGGGAGAATCCAGTTTGGAAATGTATTCAGAACCAGGGGGGATGTGTATTTTATTTCTTGATGATAAAATATACATCAGCCAGAGGTTCTGAGCTGGTCAGACTGGTCCTGCTGGGGTTTAACAGCACAAGATGCTCCTTTCAGCCCCTCAGCTCCAGCCATGGTGCAGTTTGCCCAAGAATACGAGTTTTCTCAACTGATGTATTTCCCCCTTTATTTCTCCCCTTTTTTCTGCTCAGAGGAAACAAAAAGCAAGCTCTCCCCAGAGTGAGGGTGTCAGTTCTCAGCCCAGGGACTGTGTGTGTAGAGAAAAGCTTCTTGGATTTACATTTAGATAGAAACAACCCGTGTCAAAGGTGTCCAACAGCTCCCTGGGTGCCAGGGGCCTGGTGCTGGGATGGGCCTTGTCAGTTTGTGTTATGCAGACAGTGTTTTCCCATCTGAAATTGAATCATATTGGCAAAATTATTCCTTTCCTTGAGACAATTGTAGGGTGTGGAGAAAAACACGGGGTGTCTCCGTGGGTGAGATCTGGGACAGCTGGGATGTGGGCTTGAGCAGTGTCAGCTCTGTTTTCTGGTTCATGTTCAAATGACCCCTTGGGTGGCCTGTGGGCAGGGGACCCCAGGGTCACCCGCAGTCCCCAGTGTCACCCTGGTGCCCTGCAGGTCCCCATCCCGAGGCCACCAGTGTGGGTGGCACAAAGTGTGGGTGCCCAGGGATGTCCTGGGGGTGGCAGGTGGGGCCCCAGCTCTGCAGCATCACCTGGGATGGTCCCTTTCCTCTCAGCATTCCCAGTGTCATGCAGAAGGTAGTGAGGTCAGGGGGGACCCCAGCAGCCAGGGGGACCCCTCCAGCCCCCAAGACTTTCTGTTTGCTGCTCCCACAGCCATCCCAGGGGATTTCTGTGTCTGTGGCCAGAGGAAGTGGGTTTGGGGTGCTAGTAGGGGGATCCTGTTCCAGGCCTCCCTGCTCACCCCTATCAACAACAGAACAGAGTGGAATTAATCTTTAATTATGTTTAATTTGTGCCAGAGCCTACAGATGAGGAGCTGGGTCAAGAGAGGCTCTTATCAGCCTGTGGAAGGGCTCAGCTCTTTGTGGAAGGGCTCAGCTCTTTATCAGGCAGTGGTTTCATTCCCTGCTCCTGCAGTCCCAAATAGCTGAACGCAGGCACGTAGGCACCTGGAGCTTGGGGCTCTTCTCACCCCTCAGGGTTGGTGCTTCACCTTGTGCCCTGTTCTGAGCCCCTGAAGTCCTTGATGAAACACCTCTCTTGATGAAACAGCTCCTTTCTCCCTTCTGCCCCAGCCAGGAGGGAAGTGGAGGGCTGGGAAACACCAAGTTTCAGCAAACTTCTCAGCAGCACTGAGGTTTTCACCAATGCCAGCGCGTTCCCAGGAGCCGCCGTGACACCGTGCGACCCACACGGGGCTGATTCTTTTCATCTTTTGATGAACTGAGATGCTCTTCCCCTGGGGCCCGTGTGCCTGGTGATTCCAGGCCTTCCATTATTTACTGTGACAGTGTGCCAGCTCCTGTGCCGTGGCCTGTCGCAAATCATCCCTCACCTTGTCACCGCCGCCACGGCGATTTCACAGCTGGCAGCTTCAATCACCCTGGATCTGCTGCTGCCTCCTCTCTGCCCTGCGATGGCTTAGGAACAGCAGGAAGGGCTCCTTCCCAGCTGGAAGGGCTTGGAATGTGATGAACGTGGGTGCAGGGCCAAGTTGGCGTCCTTGGTGTGCGAGGTGGGCGATGCTGGGTCCACGGAGCCGTGTGGGTTGTGTCAGATTGTAAATCCTGGAACGGTTTGGGTTGCAGGGACCTCAAAGCTCATCCTGTCCTGCTCCCTGCCATGGGCAGGGACAACTTTCACTGTCCCAGGTTGCTCCAAGCCTGGCCTTGGACACTTCCAGGGATGGAGCAGCCACAGCTTCTCTGGGCACCCTGTGCCAGGGCCTCACCACCCTCACAGGGGAGGATTTCTTCCCAATATCCCATCCAACTGTGCCCTCTGGCAGTGGGCAGTCATTCCCTGTGTCCTGTCACTCCATGCCCTTATCCAAAATTCCTCTCCAGTTCTCTTGGAGCCCCTTTAAGCACTGGAAGATGCAGCTCACAGGTGCCGCAGGGCACGGCGCAGGTAACCAGCCCCGACAGGCACGGGGAGCACTGGGGCCAGGGTGGGGTGGTTTGGCAGTCACAGTCACCCCACTGACAGCTCAGGTGCCCTGTCAGGTGCTGTCCCTCACCCGGTGTCCCCTGTGCAGGAGCAGCAGCTGGCAGAGCTGGCAGAGGTGAGGCAGGTGCTGCAGGCTGACCTGGGCACCTCCATCCGCCGCATCGCAGACCTGCAGGTGGCCCTGGAGGGGCTGCGGGACAGCGACGACAGCGACGCCGACAGGTGAGGAACGGGAGCTGGGGGGGCTCAGCTGCTCTCTGGGGGGAAAAGGCAGCGCCGGGCAGTGCCAGGGTAGTTTCACCTCCTCGTCCTCACGTGTTTGCGCCGCGTGTGTGAGCAGAAAGCTTTGTGTTAATGGAAGGTTTCACGGGAAGCGTCACCCTTGAAGTCATCCCGTGTGGCCCAGATTAAAGTGAGCAAAAAGGGTGAGAACAGCCCCATTTGTACAGCAGGTCCCTGGCAGCAGTTTGTTGGTTCCCCAGCGCTGGGTTCATGGAGTGAAAATTCTGCTTTCATCATCCCCAGGAGCTGGAGGAACCAGTGAAAGTGGGCGATTGGGTAGAGGGTTTTACTCGGAAAAAATTGAGGGAAGAATTCCAGCGCATTTTTCTGGTGTTATTTCCAAAGCCCTTCAATTTTCCCCTCTGCCACGCAGCTAAAGGGGCATCATGACAAATGGAGACAAAACAGAGAAACGAGTTTAAAAGGAAAAAAAAAAAAAAAGCAAAAGCTGAGGTGTGCTTGTCACCACTTGCTCTGTGTGGTGATTAAACCAGGGAAGGGTGAGATAGAAACCGTGAGCTTAGACACTCACTGCTTCCCAAAAGAAGAGTGATTTCCACGGCAGCTGACGCATCAGTGGAGGTGAGAAGTGCTTCCTGGCAGGAACGGCAGCTGCTGCAGGAGCATCCCCGTGCTGGTGTGTTCTGCTCCCTCCTTTTGCCCTGGGCTCCCCTTGGCAGCCAGGCCTGACCCGTGCGGGGAGCAGGGAGGGGTCTCCAGCCCTACTCCCTGTTTTGGGAGTGTTCCCCGGCTCAGCCCAACCCCGGCCCCGGCCACAGCGGCTCTGCTGCAGTCGGCCTGGGCAGTTTTGCACCCCGTGGTGGGTTTGGGGTCCCCAGGAGGCGCCGCTGACCCTCTGCTCTGGTCCTTGCAGCGTGCGGACGGCGCGGGAGTCGCTGTGCTCCGGGAGAGACACGTGAGTGATCCCGGGAGATGATGCTGCCAAAGGACAGGGCCTGTGCCTGCTTCTGCTCGTGGACCACCAGCTGCTGCACTGAAGGGTTCTGAACCTCTGGCTGCTGCAGCTGCACGGGCATCCAGATGTGCTGGTGTTGTGTGCCCCACGCACATCGACCCACTCCCGTTCCCTGGGAGCTCTGGGTCTTATCCCAAAGGATGCTCCTGCTCCTCTGGGCTGTGCTTTGAGATATGATCTGTGGCTTTGAAGGAAAACTGAGATCCTAAGGGATTTCAGCCACTACACCTGGTCTGGGGGCTCCTGGTGGGTGGGCTGGGGTAGCTCTGGCTCTGGGGGGAGCCCAGGGGTGCACGGGGCCCAGTGGGGTACCCAGGGTCACAGCCCTGGGGAAGTCCCGGGTGTGAAGGGCTCTATGGGGTGCCTGGGGTCACACTGGCTCTGTCACTGCAGCTCCAGCCCCAGGCACAGCAGGCAGTGCAGGGTTTCCCTGCCCGAGGTCTACAGGGCACTTGCAAAAGCTTGAGGAAATAATAAGTGGCAGTAACAACGACACAAGGACTGCCTGGAAAGGTTTCTTTTCTCTGTGCTGGTGCCACAAACCAGCCCGAGCAGAGCCCGCCAGCTGGAGCTGCTGTGGTGGAGGTGTGAGGGCTCCCTGTCACCACCACAGTGACCCACGACCCCTCCTGTCTGCACCTGCAGAACTGACAGGTCTCTCCTGTCCCCTCAGGGATGCCTGCTCCAGCGTTGGCTCCGTGCTCAGCCTGGAGCCCGCGGAGAGCATCAAGTCCTGGCCGAGTTCCTCGGCAGGCTGGACGTCCCTGGCGAGTGCCAGCGTGGCCGGGAGCGTTTCAGCACTGTCCCTCGGCAGCCGCAGCACCCAGAGCCTCAGGTAAGGGACCCCCAGCCCATCCTGGGTGCCTTGGGGGGTGCTGAGATGTGGGGGCTTCCTCTGGGCTCTCTTGGGACGTGCAGAGCGGAGCTCAGCGGGACCTGTGGTGTTTGAGGTCAAAACATCAAATCAGGGAAGGCAGTCAGTGCCACGCCGTGATCAGTGAAGCACCAGATGAAAGTCACTACATCAAAAACACGCTTCAAGCAGGAAAATATCCCTTGATGTGTTCTCTGGAGATAATTTAAAGAGGCGATGCAGCCTATTTGAGGATTTGTATGCCATATGCTGGCTGCTCGCTGCTGAGGGAGAGGGATGCATTTCTACCGTTCTAATATCAAATATGTTAATTTTTGATGGTGATGCTGATGGGCTGGGAGAGAGCTGGAGAAGGGCCCAAGCACCTGCACATCCCAAATGTCCCTGCTTTGCTCTGTGGGTGCCCAGGTGCCCATCCTGAATTGGTGCCCATCAGAGGGACCACCCAGCCCAGAGAAAAAAAACCATTTCCAAGTCACAGAGAAACTGGTTCTTTGTGTTTCATGTGTGAAACAATCACGTGGGTTGGGTTTGGAAAAACTCCGTAAATCAGAGTCTGGGGCTGCA
>WAAE01001999.1:0-65006 GCA_013400495.1 Nicator chloris | reverse complement strand
TTAGTAAGGTAACAGTATATAGACAACACTGTCTTAAAGTACCGGCCAATAGCCAAAAACACCCCAGGGCTGGAAACTGTCCTTTTTTATTTCCTTATTAAACTTTTGAAAAACATTCTAAGAGTGAACTTTCGTTTCTCACAGTGCCTAAGGCACCCTTCAAAGGAGCAGGTGCTTCTTTTCCACACACGTTGCACCAGGTGATGCAATGCTGGGATGATCCTTGGAGGGTCGTGGCAGGCTGAGTCACAGACACAAAGCACTGGTGGAGGGAGGTGACAGACTTTCGCTCTGCATGTGACACTCTTTTTGTTTCTGGTTTCTTGTGAGGAGCACACAGGCTTGAGGAGGTGCAGGGAAGTCACAGTGTTGTTCTGATTCCCCTGCACTGCATCAAGGGAGCAGAGGGATAGGCAATGGGAGAAGACCTCTGCTAGGCCCAGCCTAAATCTATCCCTGCAACACGTTAAAAAGAACAAAACCTTCAGTACGTGTCATTGGGGCTGAGCAGCACCTTCTGTGCAAAGAGAGACAGACTCCTTGGAGAGTTCTGTGACGCCAGAGCCCATCAGGAGTCAGAACTGTCTAGTGCAATAATGGAGCTCTTACAGCCACATGCACACAACCACTTCCAGCCTACCCAGGCTTAAAAAGCTTTGAAATGAAGTTCCAGCCAAGATCTCCCTCTTGCAGTCTCACCTAAGCCTTCTCTCCAGCTACATCCTGCATGCCAGCTCATAGCAGGCATTCCTAAGCCCTTGGCTGCCTGCCTTGTCCTCCTCTCCAAAGGGTCTTTGGCATCACTTTCCACACATTTTGCCTCTGCAAAGCTACAAAGGCCTTGCCTCTCACACTCATGCCTGCCAGTCCACTCAGGAAAATAATAAAAATCAAAGGATGGAATGTAGGTGGGAAATAAAACCTGATAAATGAGACTGCCTTTACATAACTACAAAGCTTTAATCATAACTTAGCTAATATACTTATTCCTGTGCCGTTGAGAACCCACTGGTTAGCAAAAATGTAACACTGGCAAATAAGCAACACAAAAATGTGCTAAAACCCATCATTGGATCCCTGGAAACCCACATGTTGTTTCCTGGCACTCCAACATTTACCAGTTGGCTTGGATGAAACGATTGAAAAGGCAGAGGGACACTTTTCCTTATCACACTCATTCATTATCTTCCATCCTCACTATCACTGTACAAGACACAAGCTCAGTGCCACCACCAACATAGGGCACAATGCCATGTTCCCTCTTGACTTTGCCTTTCATCCAGCCCCTGCATGGGGCTGAGGATTTCATTCAGAAACCTGAAGTCAGGCATTGCTGATTTAGCTGGTAAGGACCCACACCTTTATTCAGAGACAGTCCCATGAATATGCAGCTGGTGACTCTGAAACCACTTTAGGTGACACCTGTTATCTCTGTGAATGGGAAGTGAATGCACAAAATGAAAGGAGAAAAACTCTTGCTTGTTACAACAGATGAGATGCAATAATGCAAACTGTACACATAAACAGCCTGAACACTGTTGTTCTACTGTGACCTAGCACTATTTTAGGTCAAAACAGCAGTCCATGATAATTTTACACGAACTCATTTAAGTGAAAGTGGATTATTATATTATGACTGTCTGAATACATTTAATGGCCAGCTGAAATTCCAGCAAAGGATGGCTCAAAGTTGGACCATGCCTACTAGCTTTCATAGGTGGAAATGGGATGACAAAATCAGTAGTTAATAGAACACTTCATTGGAAGGTTCAAAGAACTTCATGCTGCACATTCATGTTGTATCCTACTCTTGGGAGCAGTTTGCCCCTAAACCCCAATGCTGCATTTTCATTTACATTCTGAAAACAAAGGGTCTGATTTATTTTATACCTTTCTTATGCTATTGAATTTAACTTCAGCTGTGTCTCTTGCTTCAAGATTTCCCCGGAAATCTCCAGTGATGCATCGAATAACTAAAAAATTATAGAGTAGGATCCTTTGGTGGTACCATTACTTTTTCTCTTTAATTAAATGGTTGACTTTTGAGAATGCCAAGAGTAGTATGGCATTAAAGGATGCCAAGGAAGGAAAAAGGTGGGGTAAGAAATCACGTCACCAAACTTCAACAGTCTGAGTGTGCTTGAAAAACCTTCTTGACCAAGAAGGAAGCAAGAAGAGCCCAGAGAAATGCTGACTCCAGAGGCTTCAGAAAAGAACCAGGTGGCTGCCACTGTACAGGACAAATCCTCATCTGGCTTTGGTTCCTCACACTGGTGCGTGCATAGAGCAAAGTGTCCCCCTTACAACACTTTTTAATAAGAAGCTCTATCAATCCAGTTTATTAAGAAGTATCAAAGTATGAGTTTTGGATCACACACCAGTCTTCTCTCACTTAAGCTAAAGGTAAACACCTTCATTTGAGGGATAAATAGGCTCTAGGTAATCTTTTAAAAAAAGAAAGAAAGAAAGAAAAACCCCATATTTAGAATTGTAGTAGGTTGTTGAACAAGGAGCCATGTTTGATGTGAAACAAAAAAGCATGCATATCCACATGTGCACCTGAACAGGTATTATTTGTCACAGTCTCCCACAGATGCTATCAGAGCTTACAGAGAAATGCAGTGGTTATTAAAAATGATTCACCGCACTTATTAAGATGACAAAGCACAAGAACTGTGAACTAGTCATTACAATGAATGAGATTTGATAAATAAAAGACAATGTGTGAGAGTTGATAAATAAAAGGCTTTTCAATGTTCTATAAGGACCCACTCTTGAAATCCCCTACTTTTTGTGAACCCATCAGCTTCAGGACACTGATGTACTCAGTAGTTCATCCGTGTGAACTACTCATGAAGGTTCCCTTCCAGCTCATACTATTCTATTATCCAATGCCACTGGGATAGTGCAGAGAAGCAGCCAATCTTCGACTGCAATTGCTCAGTTAAAATTTTTACCTACAGAAAACACAGTACTGCTGTGCCAAGTCCAAGTTTGGGCATGTTTTCAAGGTATTTATGCGGATTCCCTTCCTGCAGGAGAAAAGCAGAGCTTGCCAAAGTGACATCCAGATGGAAAGTGCATCCTTGATCATACATGTCCACAAACAGACCAAGTTGGGCAGTCCTGAGGCTGCTCTCACTTCACCCAAGTGGGGAACCATCATCTTGGAATTCAGAGTGGAAGAAGAAAGCCAAATGAAAATCACCTATTTTAATTGAAAAGTAATTAGGCAAGAACACCAGCAGATTGCAGTGGAAAGTGAGAAGCCATAGAACAAATTGTTTCCACGGACTCAATGATCCTTGTGGATTCCTTCCAACTCAAGATATTCTATGATTCTAAGGGTGAGGTCTGTCGGGATTAGACACTGAATGTAAGCGTTTTTCACAATTTTTTATTTTCAAGCTAAAAAGAAATAAAATCAGAAGTTTTACTCTTGCTTAGTCCAAGGGTGATTTGATATTACTCATCCGTAACTCTGATGGTTTTAACTCTAGGCCACTGCACAAGTACAAAGAAATACAGGTACAAACACCTAGGACTGAGGCATGCTGTCATTTACACAAAGGTAGGTCTGGACAGGCTCCTTTGATTTACCTCAGCACGCCGAGAAGAACATTTCCCTGCCATGCAGCCAGGAATTGCTCCCAATTAAGAGCCCTGAACAGCAGTCTGCAGAACAAATTCCAGTCCCTCCGCTGCCAGAGGAAGCCTTCACGGTGTGAAGCCTCATACAACCACCAGGAGAGGCTGAGCTCAAGATCAGGCTTTTAGGGAAACACTAAATGCAATACTGAACTGAGAAACATTTTAGTGACATTTACATTGAAGAATATACACGCAAAAGAAGATATTCACAGTCTACAATCACAAAATGCTGGGATTCTCGAAAGCCTGGAGAGTATGCTGCTTCTGGTGGATAAAGGAAAGGTTGTGTATGCTGTGCATTTCCCAGCCTCACAGGACTCAACCTTTTGTTTCTAAATCAGTAGATATTAAATAGAGCCTTAGACCTCTTTCTAGACTACTTAAACCTGTCATGAAAAGACTTTTCAAAATTTCTTTTCTTCTCTCTCATATTTAACCCTGATCAGCTTTCTTAATCCATATATATTGGCAAAGGTTTTCGTAGGCTTTAAAGTCATACTCAGAAAAGTCCTTCCTGAAACACCTTTGATGACTTTACAGTATATAATAATATAATAGTAACTTTAAAAACTACTCCTCAAAGTCTAAATAAATGACCTTGAAAAACACAACACAGCAATAAAATTATGCTGGGTACAGAACTTAAAACAAATCAACCTTATCTGAACCAGAACTGGTGTGACTAGAGTTGTTCCTGTCTTCTTGTAGGCTGAATAGCGGAGATTTTCTTAAGGAATTGATATGATTTTCCCTTAAACAATGAACACAAGTTCAACTGAATGCGAGCCAGAAAAAATCCCCTAAAACTTAGCTGGGAACTTAGACTGAATATATTAATTTGAGTACTGCCACAGAAACCATGTCTGATTAAACAGGGTCACGATTTTTACTGTGTGTTCCTGTACAGTGAAAGCCATCACAGAAATGATACCATTCAAAGTTAGCATACTCATGCACATGAATAGAAACCACAGACAAGCCTCTTGTGGCCTCACTGATTGCTTAAGCCTGGCAGGTAAGGCTGGTCATTATTCTGAGCACAGAGGTAAGTTCAGAAATATGTAAACACGCGTTATTGCAATCAACATGCATTAGTGTACATCAGTGTGCATTACTGTAATCAAATTTAACAGCTCAACTGAACAACAAGGTCTTGCAGTGTGAAAAGATGGCAAAAGGTCCAGTAATGGTAACAAAGTGGTACCAGACTGTCCATGGAGACACAAAGCAGGTCTCTGCCATCAAAGTATGACTGCAATTTCACTGCAAGAATCAGTCTTGATGATCTATCACAATCTTCATTAACTAGAAGCACATTACAGTGATCTCCAAAAGCAGTAACTTCTGATGTCAGAATTAGAAACTAAAATTTATGAGATGTGTTCCATGTCCTGGGAAATATCTGCTTTTTCAACTATTTCTTCCTTAACTTTGGAACATTATCAAAGGCAGTTTGTGAGGGAAGAGAATTAATTTTTGAGAAGCAAGTAAAAATTTCATCCTGACAGGTCAGAATGAAGCAGAATTCTAACACATACAAACTTTAGCCTTGGGATAATGTTTGAAAAGCTCTAAAGAGGCTTGAGTTTCACTCAGAGTTTTGTTGAAGTATTTTATATTGTGACTGCAGAGTCTCCATAGAGGCTCTGTCTTCCTGGCTTTTGCACTGATAATCTGAAGGAAAACAACTATTTTTCCTCATGTCTGTTACAGTCTGTTCAGCATGGAGTACCTAGGATTC
Organism: Nicator chloris; assembly: GCA_013400495.1. Taxonomy (NCBI): domain Eukaryota; kingdom Metazoa; phylum Chordata; class Aves; order Passeriformes; family Pycnonotidae; genus Nicator; species Nicator chloris. Next base: position 59,614 of record WAAE01001999.1, on the reverse strand, counting down.
TCACACTTCACTCTGAGAAGTTTAAAAACCCCTCATCTTCCCTCAAGCTCAGGCTATCCTTCATCATATTATTTAGAAGATTCAATTATTCAGAGTGTTGGCAATGCACTTTCTCTTGCAATCGTTTCCACCTTACTTCCAAAGCAGGACGTTCTTATTCTTAGAAACATCTTAACCCCCTTCCTAAAAAAAAACCCCAAAGTCAAAACCCAAACAAAACCCTAGAGATGTTTTTCTATACACTTCAGAAATCTGTCCATCATTATGATAACCACCTTCAGACAGAGGGACAGGTTCCTGGCCGACACTGCCTTACACCACTTGTGCAAACAACACGACCTAGACCCATTAACAAGAATCACATATTGATCCCTTCATTAATCTACATCACTTGTGTGGTAAATCAGCACATTCCCATTGTTGTTGACTCTGAATGTGGTGTTCTATTACTGCTCATGCAGTTCGGTGTTGCTCCAGCTGTAAACAAATACAGACTTTAGCTGTGAATCCCTCCAGCTCAGGCCAGTAACAGCCCAGTAATGCCAAGGCCACCTGCACCAGGAATGGTACACAGCACAGAAAGCAGGGCTCACAATCTGTGTGCTACCACAGCAAGAAAGGGACTAAGGGGGAAAGAGAAGGCAAAAGGGCGAGACTCTGAAAGGATGCAGATGTTTACACCCTTGAAGTCATCATAGTAAGCAGATCTGCACTAAGATACAGCCCTTTGCAGACAAATGGGTATCCCAAGCAGTATTTTCCTTGATTCAAAGGTGGTTTGATGTGACAAACATTTAAAAGCAGTAGTGCAGGTGCAGTTCTAACTCGAGAAATTAAAAAGTGAGTGGAAACAAGCTTCCATTTCAGGATTCAGTTCTGCTCAACATTCTGGACAGATAAAATCCCAAAGTCTGAGAAATGTGCTAGACTTGAAGAAGTTAGGTATAGTTTTCAGGGGCACAAAACAATTATTCTCACAGCTGTGCCAAATCCCTGGAGGACGGTTTATCCTAAATCTGGTTTACTTCTCCTCCTTCCTCCTTAACCTGTCCAGTTTCTCCTTAAACATTTAAAATCACAGATGTCTTGTAACTCAGACACTGGGGCAAATGTGCACAAAATGACGTGAGGAATCTGGTTCACAGCCAACAACTGCCTCACAGTACTTCTAGGAAACCTCGTTGTCAGTTCATCCCAAGAAGGTGTCTGACTAGAAACGTTAAAAGAAACCCCAACAAACATTGCAAGATGGCAACAGATATATAATAAACAAATAAACATGTTTATAAATCCTCTCCAAAGCTCCCAGAGGACTACACTCACATCCCAGGTGTACCAAACCAAGTCAGCATAGTAGTCGGCTTGGTAGTGCTAACAGCCAGACTTCATGATCTTAAAGGTCTTTTTCAACCTAAATGATTCTATGATCCTGCTGTGTGTCAGCATCCATTTTCCCCTTAAGGAACGACAGAGTTCAGGCAGAGAAGGCTATCACCAGCATGGCCCCAACTGCTCCCACTCACAAAGGGTGGGCAGTGGGCATCCTGGCACTACTCTGCACACAGACAGAGATGGATCTTACCCATTACTCCCCGCCCAGTTGGATCAGTCTATTTATTTTGTTCACAGAACCATTTATAGATGGCTGAGACAAACAGCTCTAACTCAAATGCCAAAAAAACCCCACAACATTAATATTTACAAAGTGCTTCTTGTGGGTACCACCACAGTCTAAATATTATTTGTATCTTCAAGAAACACAAAGCTCTGAATAAGAAGATGAGAATAATCTCCATAAACACCAACATGTATAATTCTTTTTCTTGAAATAACACTGAAAGGATACATTTTTAAGGCTTTATTTTTGTTTCATCTCGGTTGCTTTAATATTCCTAGAATCTTGAGTACATTTTTTCTTTTGAATGTTCATATCCTTTCCATTTGTCAAACACTGATTTACCTCCTGCAACTTGTGCAGAAGTCTAATTTAACACACTTTAGTTGGATCTCTTGTTTTCAACAAGCATCACAAATCCTACTCAGCGCTCAGAAAGACACTGGTTAATCAAGCACAGAGCATGGAGAAGCATTGTTTGTGCAGATATCCTGCAAACATAGTGGTTTTACATTTATTTTGACCAACAGCTGGCATCACACACTACAGTCTCAATTATCCTTATTTTTAAAGTAGTTATTTAGAGCCCTGAAAGAAAAGAAGAAAGAAGTCATTTGGGACCTTTTCTGCTCAGGAATAGGAATGGACTAGCATGGCTTAATTCAGTTACAATTGAATTAATTAAAATACCTCTTTTAGCTTTTTGTCACTTGGAAAAAATACCACAAACCTCTGTCTTGCTTTAAAGATTTAGATTTTATCACCAAATGTTTGTGAAATGGCAAATTTGTTGGTACTACCTGCGCAATTATCAGAGGTGCCAGTTCATGTTAAGAAACTGGGAGACTGCATACTTCTTATCTTAATTCCAGGGTGAAAAAACAAAGATATTTTAAATATTTATAAAGAAGAAAAATGCTCCAGAAATTGCTTTTCATGCACCTAGCGTTAGTGGAAGCCCTGGAAGTTTGAAGATGTAAAGCACATCAGCATTCAGTAGACCATCACAGATGACTTTTGAGTCGGCAAGGGCGGAAGACAATATTAAGAAAGCAGAGTGACTCTAGCCCCTCTCTCATTTTAAATAATATAGGATATGTCCATCCTCTCTACTGGGAAGTCAGGGAAAAGCCACTGGTCTTTCATCAGGCACTATGACCAGCACCACAGCCTTCATAAATATTGTTTTTTTTTCACTCAGCTCACTGTTTAACCACAGTGCACAGAATCTTAATTTGCATTTGTATCTTAATCCAGTGAAGAACAAAACTAAGTGAGGAGCAAGGAAAAAACCTCCCACAGGCAAAACACTACACAAGAGGAACAGAAGCAACAGACCCTGATTTTCCATGGGGCTAAACTGCCTCTTGACATGGAACACACGTGTGGTGCAGAGGCAGCACACACCAGCAAAGCAGTATCAAGTAACTTAAAGTTGTCAGGTTTAATTAATTGGTTCTTAAAAATGCCTGATGCAAACAAACCACTAAGGTCCCTTGACTGATTAAGACACCTCTTATAATCTGAAGAAGACATTCTTCTGAGTAGGGAAACACACAAGTCGGGTAACTCAAAACTAATGTCTTAACTGAGCAAATAAGTTACTCCATGCAATTCAAGACACACTGAGTATTTAAAGAGGTACTGCACCAGAGCTGATAATTTCTTCATTTTTTTAGTAGAGCTGCAAAATGTTTGAAAAGAAACCATCTCAATCCTTATCACCTACATGCATTTGAACGTTTTTGAACCTTCTACTGCAACCCATCTGTGTCACAGGTTTAACACTCTGGTCCTTGACTGCCCATGTCATTTTAAAAGAAGAGAAATGCTCCTCAATCACTCAGACATTAAAAAAAAATTAGGAATTTCCACTATCTCCAGCTTCCTGCTTCTTCTCTTAATACCATTTAAATGGAATGTTTATTTTTATCATTCATTCAGTCTTAAAATGTTGCCTCTTCTTGTTTCTTGCAGAAAATCTGAGGACACAGGGATCAAACAAACCTCAGTCTTTCCCCCAGTTGCTCAAAACAAGCAATCAAATAGCTGTGTGCATGCAGGTTCACAAGCTAAAAGCTATGCTGAGCATTCAGAAGACAAGACTCTGGAATAATTCCCCACCTGGGTATTCACCCAGTATCAAGAGTACCAGTGCACAATATTAGCACAGGTACAGCTACAGCATTGACAGTTCCTACCAGCTTTTCTGACTCTAGCTTCTCCTATTAGCCTAAAATCCATTCAACACTGGCTTGATTACTGATCCTGTCTGACTGCAGACAGTGCTGGGTTCAGTGCAAGGCACAATCTGATTACCTGGGGGTAACTTCTTATACTGCCCTGAAATCATAGTCAGGCATTTAAAAGGATTTCTCCCAGAATCAAACACACTGACAAAGGAAAGGGAAATACGAGAAGCATCCAAAGACCATCACAGTCCTGCCTAAGTTCAGCAAAGAAATGCAGCTCTAATGAAACTCTTCTCTCATCTGTTTTATCAACACAGAGTTACTAAGGGGAAATTAAAGAAAGAAACTCACACATTTTAGGTCTTCAAAATCAAAGCCACACAAACAAAGCTGGGCTATATTAATGGGCTATATCATGACCTTGACAATAGACCCAGGCACCATGAGAGTCAAAGGGCTGTGTCACATTTAAAAACTGTGCTGAAACTTTTCTTTCTGTGCTGTTTTAAAGCCACTCCATACTTAAGCCCGAAGTGGTGGCAAACATTTATTGACAGCTAATGCAGCGCTCCTGAAATGTATTATTAGGCACAAGCCCAGAGGCACAGGGCCAAGTGCTGTTAATCTCTTGGCGAGTGCCACAGTGTCTCAGATATGCACTGCCTGAAAATATCTGGTGATATCCCTAATGTTTTTTAAAAGGCAGGAGTCTTGAGTTTTCACAGAAACTGATACACTGATTAACCCACCAAAATAAAAAGATAATGTAAAAAGCCCTGCAACAGTTCACCCAGTTTCTAGCTCCTGTTTCCCCACATCAGGAGTAATGTACCAAACAAGGACTACTCCCCTTTGCCTTACCGCATGCTTTACTTCAGCAGTGTCAAATCCGATCTTTCTTGCTTGGCTAAAAACCTTTCCAAAACAAGTGAAAACATCTATCAGCTTTTACTCAAGGGAAATGAATTGCTGAATATTCAATCATAGGTTTCCTTCCAAATGCTCTGCTTGTTTGTTTTAGAGAAGCCTTAAGAAGAGCAAATAAAAGGTTTGAAATCCTCTGAGCAAAGCTGACTTCTTTCTCTGAAGGTCACCCTCAAGTCATTTCAGAACTGTGGAAATAGCCAGGGGAGGGATAAGCAGACTCAAAAGACAGCTTTTCTTCTGAAGTAACTTTGGTGCTTCAGGCTGAACTAAAAAAAAAAGCCCTCAGGCGGAGGTTTGCCACTTTTTATGGACCTATCCAATTTTTACCCTGGGGAGAAAGATGCAGTGAGATGCTCTTTTTACAAAAGTATCTGCTGCAAAAGTACTCCAAAGAAAGGAGAGAACTGCCTTTTCAGAAAGACTCCACTAGAAGTGATCAGGCTCGTCAAGGGTCTTATGGTCAGGTACCTTCTTCATTGGGACAAACCTTAACCACTGTTTTCAGGGTCAGTGTCAAAGCTGGAATATTCAAACCATACGGTGTAGATCTGAATCAAGACAGCCCCTTCATATTCCTTCAGAATTTACGACCTGATTATACTAATAATGTGCACTCAAATTGATAGCAATACATTTAGCAAACATTAACTACGACTGCCATGCCTATTCAGAGCAAATTTCGCCTAGGATCCATACTGAAACTCATAATCACGTTAGCTAAACATATTATTTAGGAGATCTTGCAGCTTGACTAAAGACTTAATTTTGTGTAAAGCTTGAGAAAGACCGGGGAAACCAGCGGGAGCCCTGCCTAAACAAAAGCTACAGGATCTGGGACCCTTTTCAGCTCCATGCACGGGCACACCACCGTCATTGCGACGGCAGTTCCGCACACCCCGTTTCTGTAACGAAAGCGAATCGCCACCCACAATCCCCAAGCAGACAAGCGAACAAACCAGCGCTCCGGGGCAGTCCGGGCAGGGCAGCGGCTGCGCCCCGGCACAGCTCCCGGCGCCGCCACCCCCGCCCACCCCGTTACCTTCTCCCCTCCGCTCCGCAGGGCAGGACAGGGCCGAGCCCGCCGCGGTCAGCCCCCAGCCCGGGGCAGGGGCGGGGCGGCCGCGCTTCGCCCCGGCTCTGGCAGCGACCCTCGCCCCGCGCACGGCCCGGGCAGGGACGGGACCCGGCAACTTCGCGCACTGTGCCGCCGGCCAGCGGCGAAGTTGCCGCCACCCGGCGCCATTCCCTCGCCCAGCGGGTGCTCCCGGCCCGCCCGCAGCTCCTCTCACCTCAGGCACTGCCTCCTCCCCGCCGGGACCGGGGACGGCGCCGGCTGCTCCCCGCTCCATCGCCTCGCCCCGCTCCCGGCTCCCCGCTCGCTCCGGCTGGCGCGGCCCCGCTCGCCGCCGCCGCAGCCCCAGCGCCAGCCCCGGAGCGCCGCCTGCCGCCGGGGCACNTGCTCCCCGCTCCATCGCCTCGCCCCGCTCCCGGCTCCCCGCTCGCTCCGGCTGGCGCGGCCCCGCTCGCCGCCGCCGCAGCCCCAGCGCCAGCCCCGGAGCGCCGCCTGCCGCCGGGGCACGGCCCCCCGCCCCCGGAGCGCCGCCGCCCCCGCGGTAGCGCTGCCCCAGCCGCCCGCAGAGCCTCAGCGGGGCATCGTCCTGGCCAGGAGCGGTGTTCATCGTTCATTCATGTCTTTTAATTAGCACCCCCCCTCCCTCATCCCTCCCCTTAGCGCCGGCCCTGCTGCCCGAGCAAGCTGGCGTGAGCTGCCCAAACACTCAGCCCGAGCCCCACCGTGACGCGCTTTGAGGCGGCGAACGCGCTCTCCCGGGCGCCGGACCTGTGAGGGCTGCGCTGCGGTCCCGGCTGAGTTTCCCGCTCCGCTGCGAGCCCGCGGGTGGCTCCGTGCAACCGGCAGGTGAGCGCTGTCAGAGAGCCTGTGGGACGTGCTAGGCGCTTCCCAAGGCGGGGAGAGCACTTTCCCCGAGTTTTTGCCCCAGCCCGGCGCAGCCGGAGCCCGTCGGGGAGGCGGGAGCGGTGCCGCCGGCCCGCGGCGCGCAGGCAGCGCGGCTTGGCTCGGACCCTGTCCCGAGTGCTGGCGGGGTTCGCGTGTGCCGGGGCTGCCAGGACCCCTCGGGGGGCAGATTGGGGTGCGGCGTTCACAGACGGTCGGGCGGAGACATCATTACCCTGCCTGCTGTCTCCGATCTGCCAGCGGGCTCTGGGGGGAATGGTAAGCCTTTGGATGCCGGTGTGAGTGCTCACGCTCTGTCCGCGCGTACACCGCATGTACACCGCCGCAGGAAGCCGCTCCACCAGGCAAGCAAAAAGCATACCACACTCGTAACTTTTATGGTTTTAGTAACGAGGGTGCTCTACCCCGACTCCTCCCTCTCCCCCCCTCAATCCCCATCAGTACCAATTTACAACCTATTTGTAAGGATAGATATGCATTTCCGGAGGTGTCTCTTTTATCTCCTGCCAGCTTTTTCCAAAATGCCTCTGTAGCTAGTACATGACTCCAGATTCTTCTGGAGTCAAATCTTAACACATTTTATTTTTATTTTATTTTATATCTGGCATCCATTAATTTTAATTTTTGTTGTACTTTTAAAATATTTCCTTCCCTTCCTCTTGGGTAAAATTCTGGCTAGTTCTGGCATCTGTCATGATTTTTGCCTCTTAATACTGAAGCAAAGATTATGTGTGTATTAATTAGTTTCTTTTCTCAGTTAGTGGATCAAGTGCAAGAATTTGTTAGGTCAAACTTGAAAAAAATTGTCAGTCCCAGGCAGCCACTTGTCTGTGCAAGGAGCCAACTCTGTCTCAGAGGAAGCAGGAGATAGTTCTGTCTATGGTATCTGTAGCTGTTAGGGGGATTCTCTTTGTACATGTATACGCATTTCATGGTTTTTACTGATTATTACTTACATCCACTACAAAATCTATCAAGTTTCAAGGGAACAATTAATTGCTTTTGAAGTATTTGGTTTTCAAGATAGCAGTGAAGAAGTAATTGGCAATTTAAGTACATTGCCTTCTAATTTCATTTCATATTCTGTTTGTCTTGCGTTATGAAAAGACAAACAAACAGGACCTTGCTCATGTCCTTCTCAGCTCCATTTTGGCATTGCTTCTTGCATGCTTTCCATGAATCACTCCCCTCTGCTCTCTCACTGAAGTCTGGAAGTGAAACAGGCATCACAATATCTGACCTTGTTTGGTTCACTGTTAAAAACTTATTTGAAACCACTTGTCTTTCTCATACATCAAGACCCTTTTAGTTTCATTTCTTGCTGCTTGACAGCACAGATAGTCTGGAACATATTTCCCTGTGCATGAGATTTTCGTGCAGTTACTTTGCTGTGCTGTTTATTTATTTAGCACTGATTTATCCCACCTGCGTATGGCTTGTATTTCCTCAAAATAATCTGTGTTAAAATACATGGAGGTATGTATTTCTTTCTTCCCTCCACCCCCAATTTCTAATAAGTAATTTGACAAGGCTGTGGAGATTAGGATCTCACTTCTATTCACAAACTGATGCGGTACTATTCTCTTCAGATGTTACCTTTCAACTTGCACTGGAGATTAGTTGTACATCCTCAGAAGTGAAGAGTGAGCATGACTGGACAGGTGTAATTCCACTTTTAATAATTCCAAAATATTAAACAGTATTCCATCTTCCCCACTTCCCAGTTCCACTAGGTTGCAGTTTCTTTACTTCACTGATGATAGTGAAGAGTAATATTGAAGATCAATAGCAGAATGTTATTTATGGGGTCCATGCCACTTGCCATTAAAAACAATGCAATTCCAGTTTTCTAAACACATGGGGAAAAGGTTGCATGGAGCAGTTAATTGGTTTAGATGGGATCAAAATGGTGCAGTCTTGGCAGAACTGATGTTGAAAATGGGGATCTGGCTCCAGCCTTTTTCTCTCAGTGCTGTTGCTTTGGTGCTGCTTTGTGCTCCTGTTCCTTGCAGGTCATGTCATGTGTGCCATTCCCAACTCACACAGCACCCGTAGCTCCAGCAGGGAGGCTACAGGCACCATTCCAATCCTCCTGAAGACCCTCGCCTCTAGAAGTGGGCCACGAAAGGTAAATTGGCAGCTTTGTTTCATGTCCATGCCTATAGAAGGGTGGGATAGCAACCATTCCTTCTTACTCTTCCTCCTGGGCTTGCTTGGAGTAAATACAATTGTTTCATTTACAATCAAGGCTTTCTACCACAATTAAAAACACATTTATGTGGCTTTCTGTGAGGAGCTCTCTTTATACAGGTGTGTGGGTGCAGCCTTATCAGTCTTCCAGTTTAAAAATTTCATTTTCTGTGTGGACCTGGTCCTGCTTCAAATGAAATCACCATCTGAAGTCCCAACAATTTCAGAGGAGTATGATTAAATGCTTTGCAGATGTGTTTACCCATTTCTTTCCAATCCATCCCATTAGTGTTGCTGTTGCTTCTGTTCCACAGATGGCCACTTCAGTGGTAGTGACATGGCAAATGTGGAAGACACAGCACACCTCTGTTGCACTTCTTCAATTAGTTTAAAATTTCTTAAATAAGTTTAAAGGTTTCTAAAGCATAATAAGCATAAAGCCATTTGCTTGCACTGGTCACCAAGACTTACTTCCGTTAGGCAAAAAAAAGCAGATAAGTGCAATACTTTAGGGGTTTTTAAAATCTGAAATCTGAGAAAAGCTGGGATATTATCCCAGAGCTGTGAAGGGGGAAAGGATATACTTTTTCCTTTAGACTCACAACAGAATAACTCCTAGAATTGTGTTGTTGTTGTTGTTGTTGATTTGTTTCAATTATTTTAGCATCTCATTTGTTATACTACCATGATGAATTTGGCTTAGGATTTGTGCCAATAATCCAGAAGTGATTTTACAGGTCAATAAGATGCTTCAGCTGAGTGTCAATAAGCAATCTTCAAATACATTCAGCTTCTTAGGACTCTTTTGGGATAAGTAGTATTAGGGGTAAGAGTTTATGCATGTATTAGTACATGTGTTTTACAGATGGAGAAGCTGTTAAATTAATTCACCATGGTTAAATTAGTTCACCAATGACCAAAGAAACAGTACATGGCCAGAGGCAGTAAGAACCTGTACTAAGGCTGTAATTTTATAGTTTCACCCTGGTGTCCCAGTCAGCCAAGTTGCTTTAGCTGCAAACTGGTACAAAAAGCTGTCCCCATCTGTCTGGAAGGCATCAAGTGGAGAATTGGAAGCTTTTGCAGAGGATGTGCCTAAAAATGTGGCATCAGGCAGGAGGTGAACTCTATGTGTTAAAAAGAGGAGTCTACCTAAAAGAAGGTGTCACAAAAGGGAAAGAAAGGTGATGGTGACCATGAACTTTGGCCACCTGGGGTGTGTGCAGACTGTGGAGATGGTTATAGAAACTTGCTCCTTGGAGATGGTGGCAGGAACAAAAGGAAGCTCCTGGAAGCCTGACTCCCACACTTCAGCTCACATAGCAGACAGAAATCCCAGAGATGGGTAAGTGAATATGTCTGTGAAGACTGTGTTGAACACTATTATTGTAATACTTTTGATTGATTGTCACAAAGTGCTGCTGAGCGTGTTTCTGAAGGGAGAGAGAGACAGATAGCAAAATTTTGGTACCTGTCATGGAGATAATTATTTTTGTAGCTGAAGGGAGGGGATGGTGAGAAAACAAGCAAGGGAAATGAAGCGTCATTGGCTTCAGGTAAAGGTGATTTTTCAAATAGGAAAATAATTAAGCTGAACTTCTACTTACATGACTGCCACTGATTCCATTTGAGGCAGCTGATCAGAACAAGATTCTTGGAGCTAAGAAATTATACTGCAGGTAACAATGCAGAAGGGAAGGATAATGTAATTGTATCAATGACAGCAGATGCAGTAGTTTTTCCCTCAAGTTATTTGTGACTAAAGTGGTCGTGTGCATGTGCAAAATATCAGTGATCTATTAGAAGAGTAGCCATGTGTATGCATGACATAAATATGGCCATGTGTATATATTACATAAATATAATATTTTCTGTGTGCTGATCTTCTTCTGTATAAGAAGGTATCAAAAGGAGAATTTAGAGTTTTCTGCAAACTATTTATATAAATTATATAACATTGCAAGCAGGATGTACTTTTATATTAATGCCAATTTTTCAAATTATTTTGGGGGAAATTACTCAGGCTGGAAAATCATAAGAGTTAAGTTAAAAAAAGAAAATGGAAATCAAGAGAGTGATGGAAGATGTAATAGAGCTACTGTGGTGATGGCTTGTGAACACTCCAGAGCCTCTTTGTGTGGAAATAATATTGCTGTCAGTTACAGCTCTGGTATTTCCTCTTCTGTTAGACATCAGGTTGTGTTTTTGTAGTTTTGCTGAGAGTCACAGCAGTGAATTCGTATCTCTGTAATCTCTTGAATCAAGTTGCAAGAACACAGTTGTAACAAACAGCATACAAGTCACCTTCCAATTATAACTAAACTAAATTTTAAGGTAGTATATGGAAATCTACCCTGAAACGGAAAGCTTGTTATGTACAAAGGTGTTTATGTTCTTCTGGGTCTGTTTATTGCCGGAGTCATGGGGCTGCAGGAGGGGAGAGTAACTCTGCCAAGCAAGAAACTCTCAGCTACGTGGCTCTGATTTGCAAATGAGACCCAGGTATACGTATTAACACTTAGCGAAAAAAGAGCCTTATGACAGCAACATCAATAGTTAGATTTCAACTTTTTCCAGGTCAGATGCAAACTTATGCTGAAAACTGGCCCTGTTTCAGAGATCTGACCAAGCTTCCAAACCCAGGGGCTGGCACTGACTGCAGGCCACACCACGTGCTCAGAAATTGCTTGTCCACAAAGGGTTTGGAGGTAAAAATCAACATATGTCCACCTCCATGTTGGTATAACAAATCCCAGCAGCCTTGCTCAGGCTGAAAAGACATTTTGCTAGTGTGGGGGTTTGCCCACTCAAAACACCAAGGCAGAAAACATTCTATAAATGGGAAGAAATACAGAGCATAAATGGAAGCAGTTTGGAAATCGTATTTTTTCTCTCAAACCAAACATAAACTCCCAAGTCTCTGAGATTAAACGATACTTACTGAATAAAGACATGGTCAGGCAGCCAAACAAATGGGAAATGAATCCAATGGTGTTACGTTTGATCCTGCCCTGCTTTGGGAAAAATTGCTTCTTAAATACATTTCATTGTGTAAATTTTACATCTCATCTCAAAGTATTATATTTGCTTCAATACAGGCTTTGTGATCTGAAGGGTTCTCCTAATCCATTTGGCTGAAAATCAAGGACAGTGAGAGAAAAATAATATCAGAATGATCTCTTGTGGGGTTTTTTTGCATTGTTGTTCTCAGAAAAAAAAAGAAGCCAAATTCACTAGTTTCAGATTTTTGAAACGGATCATTAAACCAAAGTAAGCTCTTGTATTGGCTCTTTGATTCTGTAGTTTATTTTGAAAAAAAATGATATCTCATTTAATTCCAAATGTCAATACACAGAATTTTAAAATAGTTTAACAAAATCACTCTGAAAGTTCATTCAGATTCATGTTTAATCATCCAGCATTCCCGTTGTCTGGAGGCTTATGAACATGTGAATCTTAATGTGCTATAAAGTAGCATTTCAATTTTTGTAGAAGAAGAATATGCCTTTTTCAGGGAAGAGTGAGTTATCACTATGAGTGGTCTACAGGAGGAGTTGGTGTACAGTAAGTTCCCAGTCCCACTCACTAACTTTACAGTAACTTCCTCTGTAGACATGCATCCAGGTCGGTAGAATTTCTGCATTGTTAATCTTGCCGTGCACATATTGCGGCACTTTGGCTACAACGTGGATCAGAGCCCAAACTGTGAAGGATGGCTGTGTCTGCCTTAGGACAAAATGGTGCTGAGGGTCCAACATTTGTCTTTCAGAAGCTTTTTCTTCATAGTAGCTGCGGTGTGTTCCCAGGGACTCAAAGCCCATTAGTGGCCGAAGCACATCTTTCAGTTCAGCTCCTGCAGAAAGACCCTGGTCGGGCACTATTGAGCAACGCACACAAAGTGGGGAGAATTGAGAGTAATCTGAACCTCACTGCTAGTGTAGATATTCTGAAACAGCAGGGCTTCACAGAAGGGCTAGTCTGATGGCAGCCTGCGTGTGCCGTGAGTCTGGGGTGACCAGTGTCCTGGGGACCGGCTAGAGAGTGGCTGTGGGATTCCCTGAGTTAGCAGAGCAGTTGGTATTTTTCATTTTATGGAAAGGAGGATGCAGAAAAGCACTCATCAGATTGATGCCTATGGCACCATTCAGTCTGTCAGGGCATTTGATGCAGAACTAACTCTGCACGGTGCTCTGTGGTGAAGGGCACATTATAAAGACTGCATTGAGAACTAGCCCTGAAGCTTTTCTTGCCCCAGTCTGTTTGCCATGAGAAACAGTAAGTTAAACAACAACGGAAACGCCAGACTCCTATATGTAATGAGCATGCAGTCCACAGAATTCACCAAGCAAGATTTCAGTGGGCTTAGGGAATTCGACTGGTTCTTTTTAAAGACTTTATATTATTAATAATGTTTTCAGCTTCTTAGTGGGAGCTGAAGTCACTGCAGAGCTTTTGAAACAAATTTCAGGGGTTGGGAAGGGATGTGCTATTTCTGGCTTCCACTTAACCACTCAACAGCCAGGAATCAGGTAAATGATTTGCTCATGTAACCATCAGTATCATGTTTCTGGTATGTATGGCATCTTTTTCATAAAAAACCCAACAGAGCTACCGTTCCAGCAGCTTGCAACACAAATTAGAGAAAACTGAGGTTTGCCAAAGTGCTTTTCCTCTTTACATAGCAATTAAGCTTGAGAGAAAAACAGATGGCCACATGTGGGTCTCAAGCAGCTGTACACAAACCTCAAATATCCACCTAAGCCACAGTCACCTTCTGGGATTCAGGTGGCTTTTGAACAACCAGTGGGCTGTTTGTAAATTATTCACATGGATGCTAACCTATTCCTACCTATGAAAACAGTACATGAGAGAGGTGGGAGTGGCTGATGGAAAGAGGAGGTTAAGCCAGCAATGTGGTCAGTGTCACCTGTGAACTCTGTCAGTTGTGGATTTTTTTAAAAGTGAGAGAGTTTACAGATCACCATGAAGGTGCTGACAGAGAAGGGTGGTTTGGAGGGGAAGGAGGGAATGTGATTACCCCATTAATTCCATCATGGCTCACATGAGCAGTGTGTCTTTAAAAACAAAATAGGATGCTGCTAAGAATGTAAAGGGAGCTCTGGTGTACCTTACATCAGTTGTGAAATTGAATGATTTCTATTGTTTTTTTTTAAATGCCACTGGCTGAGCTATAGCACAAAGCTGAACAAAGGCACTGCAGGGAAGAACATGAGTAATTTCAGTGATGGGACCTGCAGAATTATTTAAGCAGATTTGTGTGATAACTGGGGCTTTTCTCACAGTGTTTAGTCTTGATAAGAACAAGACTGATGTCTTATCTACACGGCTTATCACATTTACTGCTTAATAGCAATGGAGGTGCTGACAGCAAGCAAACAAAAAATTGTCAGGAAAGTTGAGTGATAGAATTACCACTAAATGAATGCCCGGAGTTGTCAGTGATATTTTTTGCCGCAAAGAAACCTAACCAAAACTATTTTCAGAATTCACAGGACTGAGGTGATCCCTCAAAAGCAGCAGTGGGGGCTGCATCAACAGGAGGTGTCACAAAAGAGCTGTTTGCCTTCAGCTCCTTTTCCATTGTGATTAAGGAACCTTCTCAGTTCCACAGTGGGGAAACTGTTTCAGGCCAGAAGGGTGGACAAGCAAGGAGGGGGAGGGAGGCAGTTTTTCAAGGAGCAGCAGCCTCCTTGGGTGCCTTCAGCTCGTTTTCTGAAATGCAGCCAGTTTCAGAGGAAAGTAGCTCAGGAAAAATAAGGTGCTGTGCTGCTTGGAAACTGACAGGATGCCCCTCCTCGACCAATAATTGATTACCTCAGCCAGAAGATAAGGCTGCTTCTTGGCAAAATGCTTTTTGTCATATAATGGTCATGACAGAGATGAAAGTGCTTGGAAGTGCAAAACTGAGTTACTTATCCGTGGTATAACCTGCCCAACTGCGTTCACACCGGGCAGATCTAATGATGCTTCATGCTGGGGCTTTCCTGAGAAGAATAACTGCAGGGAAAAAATTTCACTTGTTTTCCACCTTCCACTTTCAGATACTTTGGACATGCAGTTTTGTTAAACAGAACCCAACAATCCTTTTCATATTGTTTTTATTCAGCATTTTTGTTTTAATGGAGAAGTGACAGCTCATTTAGAGCCCAGGAGCATGCATGAAACATTCAAATGAGTTCCAGCTGAGACAGCTCTGGGTACCGCGTCGAAGCAGGGAGTTTGCATGGCTGAAGATAATCACCTGTAGCAGGTCTTCTTTCCTGTCCTTAGCTATCTGTCTTCATTAAAACCAAGGTGATGGATTAAATGTCAGCAACAACCTTTGCACTTTTCCTTTTAATTAATGTCTCTTGAAGTGACTCAGCAGATGCCTAAGTTTCATCTTTATTATAATAAATTTGCTGTAAAATCCTATTTCACTATTTTAGCCTGATGGTGCCATTGGTTCCTTACAGCACACATTGCAAAACCTCCTTACAAAGCCCAACTAGAAATTAAAATCAATTAAACACCCAATAGACTGCCCAAACCTGTGTGAAAATTGAGCACGAGTAGTTTCAGAAGTTAGAAATACTGTTCTAAAAAATTTGTCAAGTTCTCTACCCCTAAGAAGGTCCAGAGAAGGATGTCCTGGTTTACACAGATGCTGACTGGGAAGTTTAAGCAGGCTTCACTGCTGTGTTACACATGAAACTGGATAGTTAGAGCACTCAGGTCAGAGCTGCAGAGAGAATCAATACCTTTCTGGTGGGTGGTAGGCACCACTGGGTCAGCAGTCCTGTCCCTGGTGATTTTGAGAGACTATTAATCTTGTTCTAGTGCAGAGCAAAAAGCCATCTAAAGTGCTAGAAACTTTTCCTGTGTTTGTAGGGAAGTCAGTGCAAGGAAAATGTTTTTCTTTCTACAACCATCTTCCAAATATTTGTAATTTCTTTGACTACTCATTGTATGCATTCTTTATTTCCTCAAAGCAGTACCACTCAGATCCCCTTATTTTATTCTCCAAGGGGTTCCTAAGCTGTAAGCAAGGAGGTTGTAGATCAATTAGCTCCATCTACTTCTTTTTCTTTTTAATTTTTATACTTAATAGCAAACAGTTGCATTTCCATCTCTTGGTACCCACTAACTTTGAAGCTGAAATACTGAGAAAACAAGGCATTTAAGTCTTGCTATTAGAAAGAGCTACCCCAATGCAGCGCAGAAAAAAAGACACCCATTGCTCTTCATATGCCACACGAAGTCCTTCAGCTGCAGGGGAGTTGGAGTGGCTCAGGAATTTACCATGATAATTTGAGGTTCAGACTGTGTTCCTGGAAAGGGCTGACGTAGCTACAATAGCTGGTCTTCAGCTGGCCATCAGGTGACAGCCTCAGCACAGTCGCCCTGCAGGGTTACTGTTTTTCCTCTTACCCATCCTCCCCAGGCTTACTCCAAAAAGAGCCACAGTTAATGATAATTTCTGCTTAAGAGAAATCTATTGACGCTTCCCCCCTCCATTTATGGTATTACCAAAGATACTATTCCTTATTTAGTTTTCTATTTTTGAGATAAATACTGTGCTCTTCTATAACCCCATTGAAGCCAACAGGTTTTTCTCAGCTTACACCTAGGAATGATACCAATTTTCTGTGTGTTTCTCACTGTGCCATTCTGCCTAGGACACAATTGTGGAAGAAAATAAGACCTCCCACAGCTGGGGAAGAGGGTCCAAGCTATCTGACTGGGAATTCATGCCACTGTCCATCTGTCAGCTGTTTATCTTCTCACTGACCCAAAGCCCTAGGAGATACCACCTTGTTAAATCTAAAGAACATTGTGTACCAGAGCCCCACTGCTGGGCAATCTTGACCTTGTGCTACTACAGCATCTAGCAACTAGCTTGTCAGTGGGGAAAAAAAAACATTCAGAGGGGACAGCACTTTAAAAAATGCGGCACAATAAAACTCAGGATTCTTGTATGTTCTGCTCATATAAAGCACCATTCATCCAAATCCTTTTTTTCCATCCTATTACTTAATTCAATTTATAATAATGTAGCAATTGCCCAGGAGCGTGAACACATTCATATACAGGAAGTAAATTAACACAGTAAATGCTGACTAAACCAAACAAATAATTTTTTTTTTCTTTGAGAATAACATCCTCCCTATCCATTATCAAACAAAAGATACCTGTATTAAAAGCTTGCACTGGAGGCACTCTCCCTGGTACTGCACTATTTGTGACACAAACACATGAAGTTTATTACAGCAGGGAAAATTATTTCTATCTGCAAGTATTTTGTAGTAGCTCTTTCTTACATACAAATTATGTCATTAGTTCCCAAATAAGCAATATCTGCTCACATACATGGCATGTAGCCACCTTAAAAGGGACAGTGGAAGCACCTGCCTAATGAGGTCATCCTGGGAAATTCATGCAGTCAGGCAGCTCTAATTAACAAGTTTACAGGAACAGGGGCTGCAGGCAGATACTTCTCCATCACTTCTCAGGCTAGGCTGTACAGATGGCATTTTCTCCAAACTGTTCCACTTTGTGATACGAAGTGTTTAATATGGAAGTTCAACCTATTCTATTCCAGGCTCAACATACTCCAGAACTTGAAGAAAACTTGTCTCAGGGAAAGTGTTAGAGCAACATTTGCAGCTTAACATTTCAGCACAGACCCTTGAAGGTATCTTGAGACTTGCTCCTTGCCAGAAGAGTTGGAGTGAGTGTTGATATGTGGGTCCAAGCTGATGGATTTCATGTTGGGATTTAGACACCTAAACATATAGATGTCTTATTTTCTTCATAATAAGTGGTTTGTTTCTGGCATCACGAGATGCTTGTGATCTAACAGGCACTGCCTCAAGCTCCAGCACAGGCTAAACTGTATTCAGTCTACTGGATGTGCCATAATGAGACAGTAGCAAGTCACTAAAACATTGACTCAACTGTCTGACTATGAAAGGAACCGGTGGTCAATCTCCAACCACCAAAGGCAGGTAAGAAAATAATAAAGGTCACCAAAACAAATGTCACTAAGTGGCCACTTGGCTTGACCCCTCAGCACAGTGTATCAAGGAGCTGGAGAGAGGTAGGGGCAACTGTGTCTGGGAAAGTGCAACAGCTTCAGCCCAAGAAAAAGTAGTGTTGGCACATTCGAAGGTGTAGAAGCAAAGAAAGGAGTTCAGTAAGTACCAAGCCTTCAGTGAAGCAAGGAAGAAAGGATTATTTAATCCCTGGAAGTTGAAAACTTGACCATAGAATAGCATTTTTCTGCAGAAGATTGAATATTAAGGTATTAGACGGGAATGTACAGTTACAGAGAGAAAAATGTATTGTCTGAAAGAGTTACTCAGAAGAAAGAGTGAACTATCTAAAGAGCTGAGTATTACAGAAAATCTGGAACTGACAGTGAAAAACTAGGATAAAGTTTTATGGCTAAAATGGAAGGCGCCATCTTCCAAATGGAACCTAAACCACTTCCAGTTTCAGTTTGCATCACACATTACTCACATTACTGATCCACAGGTGGAAAGGACGTGAGGTGAGCCTGGTAAAGTCTGAAAGAGGGGCCATCATAGAGCTTGAAGCAGTGAAAAAAAAAGAAAATTAATCCCAAAGATAAAATACATCCTCAATTAAATTATAACTCAGCTAGTATGCACAAAGTCAAATGTGCATACTGGCTCCATTTCTCAGAGAAAATTAGATAGTTCTGCTCCAAGTGGAAGAAAAATGTATCTTTTTGCAAATGCATTTCTCTGTGTTATGCTTTTAACTACCAGCTTTTAAATCATGTCTGAAGAGGCCTGGGAAAGCACATTAGCACCTCTCCACAAATGCTGTTTGAACATGGTTGGCTTGGGGAGAGGGGAATGAAAGATTTCCAGACTCAGTGCAGACAAAGCCCAAAGACTGTTGGCGTAAGTGCAAAGCCAGAATAGCACTTCAAGAAAATGGAAAGAAAATGCCTTTAAAGAATTCACCAAAATGAGATGAAACAGCAAATAGGAGACAGGGCCTTTGAGGGAAATTTTTCACAATTAGGTCACTACCCTTTTGTGAATGTGGAAGGTGTTCCACAACAGGATTCAGAAACCTGCTGAAAGCCTGTTCCGAAATCCCTTCTGGAGCCCCTGGCTCAGTTTTCAGCATTGCAATTATCAGACTCCCAGGGCAACTGATACAGCAAATTGACTGTTCACTTCCAAAGCTGCTCGCTGCTGTTCTTACAGAGTTTAACGCAGGAACTCTGGGAAGCAGCAGCTTCGGGCAGTGTGCCAGGAGCAGCTCACAACATCCCTTGGGAAATGAGAGATTTACCAGCCGTTTCTGTATGCAGAGGGACACAGTGCAATGCAAAGTTATCAACTGGATTTAAAATGTCCCTCTTTTTGTGACCATCACTCTCCTTTCCCTGACTCCACGTTAGCAGAATGCTTTCCCATGCCATGTGTTTTAAAGAACAAGCCGAGGTCCTTGCTTGTGTTTCTGGCTTGGTGTTTGCAGCCCCTGGGAGCCAGCTCTGTCTGACAGAGCTGTCCAAGTGGGCACTAGCCAGCAGTTGCACCCTGCACCCAGAAGAGTGACACGGCGGTAGATTCCCCAGCTGCCTCTGATTCCCGGCTGTACCAGGGGCCGTTCCCGAGAGTGCCATCAGTCCCAGGTAAAGGTGCAGAACAAAGGCTGTTCTTCCACGGCAGGTGTTGTAGTGTGTAGGTTTCGAAGCAAGAATTCAGAGAAGGCTCTGTTTCGTGTGAATCCTCAGAGCAGTCTCTTACCCCAAGGAGGCGGGAGACGGAAAACAGACGGAAAAGAGACGGAAACAAAGACCCGCGTCCCTTTTTAAACCGGGGAGTGGAAAGGGAAAATACAACCCTTTAAACAATCAGGGGTAGCGCGGGGAGGGGAGTGAGGAGGGAGCCCCGAACCAACACCCTGAAGGAGAAGCAAGGGGAGTGGAAAGGGTCACGTGAACCAAGGCGACGTGGAAGAAACGGGGAATTCCCAGGCGGAGTTTACAACTGACAGGGAATTCCCTGGAACGAGGGGGAGGAATCGGGGCGGGGGGGGCGGGGGGAATTGACATAATGTAAATGAGGTAACAGGTGTGTCTAGGGATGAGTGACACTGGACAAGGGAGGAGAGACCCTGGGGGGAAATTAAACCATCAGGAGGGTAACAGGAACATAGGGAAGATAACTTAACAATAACTTAACAATAGCTTAAAAAAACCACCACCACAGAAGAGGATTTCAGATTTCAAAGGAGCTCACTGCAGAGGAGGTAGGAAAAGAAATGTCTGCCAATGTGCAAGCGGAGCAGGCCAGCTCCTGGAGTTTTAGGGAATGTGTTTCCATTACTTTTCTTTCTTCTAGCTTAAATAATTTACTATTTTCAAAAAAGAGAGCATGTGAGCATTAGAAAAAAAAAAGTTGTGTGCCAGGGAGGGCACTTGCATTTACAAGACAGCCTGCAGACAGGTGAGATGGCATCTCAGAGGAAGAGGGATACGGTGTCCTAGGGTGACTTTATGATGCTTGTATCCCCAAATTGTCTGCCCTGTTTGTGTAGATATTATGTCCTATACCTTTAAGGCTAGAGCAAAGAGGGAAGGAGCGTGCAGTTTTTGTTTAGAGGAACTGCTGTGACTCCTCCACTTTCCTTTTTTCCTTGCTCAGACGGTGCTGTCTTTGGACAGACGGATGGAGTTTGTTTTTTTTTTCCTTTTTCCTTTTTAATTAGTTTTTAGCTAATTAAAGCAGAGAAAGTTCCTGGACAGAGTCTTTGCCTTTTTATTAAGACTGAAATCTGCCCTGGACTGAGGAGACCAGAGAGGCACCTGCGGCCCACCGGGGCCTGGCCCCCTCCCTGAGAGAGAGACTGAGAGAGAGACTGAGAGAGAGCCAAGTTATACCCACAGCAAGGAAACTTTCATTCTGGGAATCCCTCTGGATCGGCGAGAGGTTTTATTGTTTCATGTTATTCAATTGTTAATGCTTGTGAGTTTTTGTTTGTTAAATAAATAGTTTTTTCCACTTTTCTCAGAAGAAGTTTATTCCCGAACCAACTGAGAGAGAGCAGCTGTTTTAAGCTTGCTTCTCAGAAGATCCTATTTAGAAGTTTCCTCCCAAATTTGTCCTAAACCAGGACATACGGGTTTCCAATCAAATTAGTCACTATGCCTTGTGGAGCTGGAAGTGAAGCTCAGCACAGGTTTGTGTGCAGTATGGCAGATTTTCCATCTACTTCTCCAACTTACAGTGCAGTTCTGTTTCCTGAACAATGTTTCAGCCATCTAGGGGTTTGGTGTAGAGCTTACTGAACAACAAAATTCAGTAAACTGTCATTGTTCTCTGTGTGATTAATAGAGATTAATGCTGATGTATGTACTGGCATGTGACACCATTGTTTCTACAAGGAACCATTACTCATCAGCTCAACACGTGGGATTGATTGTCTTTGCTTATCACCAGGGAGAAACAAGCAAAAAGGTCAAGTTGCCCTAGCAAAATTATGCACTATCACTTAGTAATATCTCTTCAGAGGGAAATACTCACTGAATTGAATGAGAACAATTGTTTATTTTTTGTCAGACCGATCCACTTGGTCTGTGTAATTAAAGCCTAAAACAAGTGTATGTACCCTGACAGCCTCTCGCTACCTGTGGACCACTTTAGTTGAGTACTGACAGTCACGTGCCACAGTAACATTTCTTTTCAGTCTCATTGTTTATTTTATGTTAATTCAAGGCATTTCTGACACTGTTTTTTGCTGTGAGTTTGATTTTGCAGAAACAGACATTTGGACATATTTCATGCTCTTTTAGGCCCTATAAAACTACCCTCAGCACAACTGTCTGTACAGACAGGGAATACTCAGCTGAGACCTTTATGCACTTTGAATCTTTTTTTTTAGAGTGTTTGTATGAGCACTTCTCCAATTCAAATTGTAAGTTACAAAGGATGTGAAATGAATGGAGAGTGGCTGTGATGCTGAATAGCTGTGTAGAAAAATCTGCCATAACAAAGAAAAAGGGGCAAAGGAACGGTGTCATATCTGCCTGCTGCTTCCACAAAATGCAGATGTGATCTCTAAATAAGCAAATAATAGTAATGTGAGATGCGTAGGCTGTTTTAGTCTGTTTCTAATGGAACAGGAACATTCCCACCCCACCTCACCCCTCATTATTAAAAGAAATATTTATAAGGAATTGTTTTGCAAGCACTTAGAGATTTTTCAGAAGTTCTTTGGTATCAGGATGGGAGGTGTGTCCTAGGGATTTGAAAGTATCCTACTTCTCCCACTAGCTGGTGAGAATCAATGAAACCCAACTGGTCTCTGGTAGTATGGGCTAAGAAACCATCTCACAGATGTAAGCTTTAGAAATTTGGCAAGGCCCAAGGTTTTCTAGAAGGCTAAAGATCAGTAAAAATTGTTCAAGATTTTCAGATTTCCTGCTTTAGCCAGGAATACCAAGAGAGGAACAGGTGCTCTCTGTACAAGCATGCTGGTCTTTGAAAGCCTTGGGACCATTTCAGATAGTGTGAAGTCTGGGATATTGTAAGGAGGGAGTGCCACAAAACCAGGAGGAGATAATATAAAGCAATATGAGTAACAGCTTGTCCACCAGTTTGTTGTTTATACAAAGATTAATGGAGAAACAAGGATAACTTTTTCCTCTTGAAGTAGAAAAAGGACCCTTTTTTTGCAATTCTGGGACAGTAGGCTTACAGTGCATTCCAAATTTTTTTAATTCTTGTACGTGTGATTTGTAGAAAAGAAAACTGTAGAGGGATTCAATAACTTTTCAATAAGTTATTGGAAGAACTGAATCACGTTTCAAACCACAAGACCCTAATTTATGCTGTTAAACCCGATATTTTACCTTTCATGGAGGTGACTTCCATAGCAGGTGGAACAGAATTTTGATGAATTTCACTGCTGTCCTGGTTCTGGCCAGGACAGGGTTGACTTCTGCAGTAGCCAGGAGAGGGCTTGGCTAGGACCTGGAGATTACTCTGTACCACCTCACCTCCCCATATCGGGAAGGTGGAGCGGTTGGGTCGGATCCTGTGGTGAGCGTTTTGCATGTGAATCACTGTCTCTCACTTGTACACTTTTGTCATTAACGTTGTTGCCGCTACTGTTCATTTGCTTCTCTCATTGCTGTTTCCAGTAAATTGTTCTCATCTCAAGCCATGATCTTTGCCTTTTGTGTCTCCAGTTCTCCTCTCCAGTCGACACAGGGGAGAATTGGAGGGGGAATGAGAAGTGAGCTAGGGGCACAAGCTGAGTGTGTATTTAGGAGGATCACTAAATTCCTAAATCACAACAACTGTAAACACAAATAGTCATGAAAAGGCTTTGCGGAGCTTCTGAAGCTAGAAAAGTACTTTTGATTTCCAGTATATTGGTGTAATTTTGTCATAGAAGGAAGACCATCTATTTTTCCTTTGAAAGGCAATATCAGAGCCACAAAATCTAACTTAAAAATAAAACAGTCAATAATGCAAAGCACAGAAATGCCATGCCTTTCTGAGTACCCCTTTTTGTCAAGGTTAATAGTAACAGCAACATTACACAACAAACAGCTCTGGGAAAACAACGTGTAATACAGATTATTCAGGCAAAAGAGACTGCAATGGTCATCTCATATGATCATGCTGTTGTATTTGGAGTTATTTGTAGAATATTTTATGAGAATGTCCATAAAATCTTCATCTCAACATCATTAACTAGGGTTAAGAGGTGATCACACATCTTTTATAAATAAATTTAAACATTAGAAACAAATGGTGGAAGTAACAACTTATAGGTTGGCAGGGACACTAGCAGAGATATTTGTTAAATAACATGCATCTGTTCTTTTATGCTTTTACTAATTATCTAGAGTGGAGAATAAAGAACATATTAATTGAAGTCACATGTATATTAAATTGAGGGGAATTACTAATACAAAGAAGACATGAAAAAAAATAAGATGGAACTCACCCAGATAAAAAACACAGGGAAAAAGTGAGAAAATGAGATACTATTTATGGATTAAAACGCAATCGAAATGAAAAGCCATTCTAATTCACAAGGGGATAGAAAAATCTAAGATGTGCCATCAAATAAATTTGCAAAGAAACAACATGGAAAGAATCTTAGGGGGCTGTACTTTCAATGCAGGATAACAAGGTAAAATAGCCAGAGAAATATATAATGAGACTGGAATATATAGATGAAATCTTTTCACAGGCACACTTGGAATAGCCTGTTCCCTTCTTTATGGGATGAAGACGATCTGATCAAAGAGAGAGAATTCAGATCAGCACAGCAAATAGATTCATCAAGGTCCAAAATTTGATTTATGAGAAAGAATGAAAAGACTTCAAAACTATTAGATGATTAGTTAAAGGAACAAGTACAGCCTAGGAACAAAGCAGCAGTCTTGAAGTGCATAAAACCTATAAATAATGTTGATAAAGAGACTTCACCAGCTAATTCAAAGCGAACATAAATGAATAGATGAAACTAGGTAAAGAGGAAGTCAGACTATGTCAACAGCCCCTTTCCTAACAGGACACCATTAACTTGCACAGTGATCTTGCAGGAGACATAATGAAAGAAACTCCACTTGGCCCATTGAAAACTTGAGAAAAAATGTGCAGGAGAGGACAGCCAGGAGTGGGCAGTTTTAGCTGCCCAGCTGGAAGTGGCTGATGTCCCCCAGCCCTTCCTCAGCCTTTCACTTCTCACCAGAGGGATGTCACAAGGCAGTGGCAAGCCAGTTGTATGTGTAGATCCCGGCTGGTGGCATCCCTATGCCCCTGCCCTGCCCATGGCTGGATAATTGCTTCTCACTCCTGTGAGGCTCTTGTGGGTGTGAATTAGTTCCCATCCCATCAGAAGTCAGTCTTTCCTTTCCTTAGTTCAAGTCTTTCCTGAACAAGAAAGTGTTGTATATGATGTTAGGGGCAGTGGTAACAAACCACACAGACTCCAAGGTCTCAGAAGGCATATGGCAGAATTTTATTAGAAAAGCCCACCTTTTATAGATGGTTACGATACAGCTGGACATGATTGGTCCTTTGATTAACACCCCATCACCATCGTTGGCTAATTAGAAACAACACCTCTTTGAAAACATCTTCAAGTCAACAAGTGAAAAACACCAGGTGCAAGAATTGTTTTGAATACTTTGACAAGCAGTGCCTGGGAAAGTTGATTTCTCTCACAGGCCTTGCCACTGTAAAAATTTCTCTCTGACCAAGCTTGTCAGCATCCAACAGAAAGGATTCTGTGCCAGGAGAATGGTGCTGCTTGCTTCACAAATCCAGCTTTGCCAAATCCAGGCTGTCCAGAGGATGTCCGTGAGAGTTCTCTAGCCTGGCAAGTACAAGAGCATTGGTGGGAAAGGCTGTCAGCTGAGAGTGTGAAGTCATAATGGGGCAGCTGGAAAGCTGAAACCTCTCCTTGGGATGAAGTGCAGTTTTGTGTCATGTTTCACAAAGCAGAAGAGAGCAGCAGGTCAGATTTGAATGGCAGATGTGGGGAGCAAGGAGTAACACTTGGCAACCTGGCAGTGCAGAAAAATTCTTGTTAAATTTCTTGGCATTAATGTCCTGCTGAGATGTTAAGCCATATGGCATCAAAAAGCGAGTTGTTGGGAGGTAATGCCTGCTCTGTCCACCCCTCTAATACAGGGGGAGATTTTCCTCAAACTCAGTTTTCTCTCCAGGTCAACATTTCCACATCAGCCCTGTGATAATTATTAGCACAGACGTCCCTATTTCATGTACAATATGCCCCAGCACACAGTGCCTGTTTCCTCAGACCAACTCTTCTGTAGCTGCTGGTAAGGCTATCATGTTATTCATTAAAGCTTTTATTAGCGTGCTGCTGTCTAACATTTCATCGTCTAACAGCACCCACTGCGTTAATGGTCGCAGAGCGTAATGTTAAATGCACACGGTGGGAAATAAGGCATGTAACACAGGCAGGAGGGCAATTGATTGGACAGTTTAATCTCATGGTTTATTCCCCTGCTGCCACTGGAAAGTCAATATCATTGAGTGAATGTGCCAAGGCATCATCTTGTGAGGAAACCTGTCTTTGGTGGGATTTAAAGAAGAGATGAGAAGTGAAGATGACATTAAAAGTGAAACAATACTTACATAAAACTGTCAGACCTGAGTTAGTCCCACCAGGTTTGCAAGTAGATAGTGGTTTCAGGCAGCACATTTCTGCAGTAGCACCAAGCACCTTCAAGCTTCATTTGCTGGATGAATTAAAACGCAGTGACCTTTCAATATTTTCTCTAGATAAGCCTGAATCAGAATCCCAAACCCAAACACCCCCAAAGATTGGGGACATTTGGATCTTACAGACAGATTAGCTAGGTAGTTGAGGATAAGTTTAGATGTTTGTGGAGGAGGGAAAAGAAATCTTCCAGTGCGTTGCAGCCTGCACAATTGTAACATCTACATGGAAGAAGTGTGTGTGTAAGGAGGGGAGCATGACTGACTGAGACAGGAGAGGAGGAATAGGTGAATATGGGAAAGGGATAAAGTTTTCCAGGCACTGGGAAGAGGGATTTTTGTGGGACACTTCATGTGCCCCACAGCATCACTTCTGCAGTCCCATTTTCTCTTCTTGGCTTTGTGGTACCAGGGAAAACCGGGAAAGCTGGAAGTAAAACCCACAAGGCACATGATTAAAGGTGTGTCTCCTACAAAAGCCTAAGAGCTAAGAGCACAAAAGATTGAAGTGTTTGTGACAATCTTGGAATCTGAGGAGTGCGAGCAGCAAGGTTAGTGAAAGCTGGCAAAGCTGACCCCTAAGAACTATTGCTCAGATATTGGAAGGAAAAGCTTCCTGGGCATCCATTTGCTGGATGTTATTCCAGCAAAATATTACTCTAAGGAAAAGGCTGATGCTGTTAGTGTAGATATATTCCTCTAACTCAACTAAATCATCAAGAACTTTATTACAGGACAATACAAGGCAGGAGAAGTGGGAAAATCTATTGTGTGCCGTATAGCAACTATGCTTTTATGAACAGTCTTACAATGATCATGGCCTTTATGTGCTGAAGGACATGAATTCCACCTGCAAGTGCACACATGCAGTTTTGTATGGAAAAGCAGGTGGTTTTTTGCCTTGTGGCACTTGCAGGCAGCAGTGCAGGCGGGGGGCGTGCACCCCAAGGCTGAGCCTGCAGCAGATGCTGACAGCTGAGGAGCAGCTGATTTTCCAAGGGAGTGCGCTGCATCGCTGGGCAGTGGGATTTGACCTGTCTCCATTCCCTCTATCTCTGATTTATTTGGAAATAGGATAACAGGTTGCTGCAGGCACAAAATCTGATGGCGTTCAGAGGACTGAATTGTATGTTGGGCAGCACCACTCCCTTTCACCAAAACAACAGGAAGGACCAACACTGCCTTTAGTTCTGTTGTTTCTTGGCACTGGAGTGGGAAGCAGTAACACAGTTGTATCCCTTTTCCTTTTCTACTTTGAGAGGGCACAGTGGGATGTGGTCACAGCAGTGTGCTGCCACACATGAATATGAGAGCCAGCTGCTCTCCAAAGGTGTGGCAAGGACATCCTGGGTCTGCTGAAATTAGTGGGATGGCAACTTTGGGCTTGCTCGGAATGCAAAAGTCCCATGAGCTGTGTGTAAGTTGTGACACGTAGTATAAGCCTGAGTGATCCTATCCTAATCCTGGGCAGCTTCATCTTCGAGGTAACCACTGCCCAATGTCCCAGAGAAACCCCTTCCCACAGCAGGAAGGGCACACACTGGGCACCTCTGCAGTCAGCTGAGAGGAGCTGAAATGGCACAGGGAGCTCAGAGCTACTCAGGAGGGTGGTCTGCAGCCATGCTACTAAGTCGAGATTTTCATAATTATTCAAATTTATAATTAAAAACCTTTTCATTCTCTGATAGTCAGTGAAGATGTGTGGTGAAAACCAAGATGTTTTGCAAAGAAAAAGAAAGCTTTACAGTGAACCACGAAGCGTGTTTTGGGGATCCCTGGTGAGTGCATGCTGCTTCAGGGATCTGACCAGGCAGCCACAGGCCCTGCTCCAGCATCCACAGGGCACTCCACACCCACATCTGTGGGACACAGAATCAAAACCCAGTCAGAAGCCATGGCAGGACATGTTTGCTGTGCTGGGTACGGCAGCAATGCAGCTAAATGCCTGGAAAGGCTCCTGTGATGTTAGAACCAAGTGTGCCACAGAGCATCCCTGAAGCAGGGTCCACGTGGGGACGGCTGGGCAGGCCGGTCCCCACGTGTCACAGCAGTGACAGACCCCGTGCCAGAGAACAAAAGCCTTCCTGCAGCACGAGGCAACCCCTGCAGTGATGGTGGAGAGGTGAATCCACTCACAACTCCTCTGGCACCCGAAGCCCTCGCAAAGGGCATGAAGCCCAGTGGAGGGATGCATGGAGCACGGGTGAAGGTGCCCACTTAGAAAGAAGGGCTCCCACTCATGAAGGCTTTTCCTGTAGAAGACTGGAGTCCATTCCCAGGCTCACACGTGTTGTGATTCTTTGTGAAAAAAGTGGCTAGAGAAAACAGAATAAAATTCAAATCAATTATGCTGTTCAAAGTCAGCCTCTAAATTAATCCAATTATGCTGCAGCAATCTTTGCTTAATGCCCAGAAGCTAGAAATGCTGGTTAGAGCAGTCGTTGGGGAAATCAGTGGATAATGACAATAACCAACAATGGAAGATGCTATTCTGAAAGTAAAGTGGTAGGGGAGGGGGAGAGGGGAGAGAAAACACTCTATTATTTAACCTTCACTCAAAGTATATTGCTTAGCTATTACAGGATAATGCACCAGAGCTAACCAAGCACAGTGCTGCCTCCAGGTCTCAGCAAGGAAGAAGTTGAAACTTGCTTATCGTTCTTTACTAAGGAAAGCTCCCAGCACTGTTATTATGGAAGTACAGCTCTTAATAACCATTGCACAGCCGTGTTCTGGAACAGTTTGCCCACACAATATCTCTGCCTCTGTCAGGCAGGCTGCTAAAAAAGCCTATTTTTATATTTTCAAAATTTATTCTTCAAATCAACTTGGTGCAGAAGCTCAGCTTCAGGGCCTTGATGTTTTTCATAGAATGATGAATAGTCTGAGTTGGAAGAGACCTTGAAAGCCCATCTAGTCTAATACCCTCCCTGCATTATGCAGGGACATCTTCAACTACACCAGGTTGCTTGGAGCCCTGCTCAGCTTGGCCTTGAATGTCCCCCAGGAAGTGGCATCCGTAGCTTCTCTGGGCAACCTGTTCCAGTGTTTCACCTCTCCATAAGAAATTTCTTCCCTATATCTAGTCTGAATTTACCCTCTTTTAGTTTACAATCACTACCCCTTGTCCTATCCCAGCAGGCCCTGCTAAAGAGTCTGTTCTCACCTTTTTATAAGCCCCCTTTAAGTATTGAAAGGCTGCAATGAGGTCTCCCTGAAGCCTTCCCTTCTTCAGGCTGAACAATCCCAGCTCTCAGTCTGTCTCCATAGGAGAGATGTTCCATATTTGTGGCCCTCCTCTGGACTTGCTCCAACAGGTGCTGAGGACCCCAGATCTTGATGCATTGCTCCAGGTGGGCTCTCACCAGGGCAGAGCAGAAGGGCAGAATGCCCTTCCTTGCCCTGCTTCCCACGCTGTTTTTGATGAGCCCAGGACAGGATTTGTTTTCTAGGCTGCAAGTGCACATTGCTGGGTCATGTCCAGCCTCTCCTCCATCAGCCCCAAAGTCCTTCTCTGCAGGGCTGCTCTCCATCTCCATCCCCCAGTACCCCACTGGTACTGGCATTTGCCCTCACGCAGGCGCAGCACCTCACAAGACTTTTAACACGGGTGGCCACATTAGACTCGTAGCTTAAAGCATGAAAAGACAGAGGAGGAGCAGATGCAAACAAGAATATACTCTTGTTTAAATCAGTCAGTCTGTGTGCAAACAGGCAGCCAGCTGAAGTTGAGCCTCTTGAAAGCATCAGTGAAGAACTGCATGTTGATAGTTTCAAGATGGGACATTAGAAATATTTTAAAGCATTTGGCCCAAAATGCCAAGCTAATGGGAAGGGAATACCAAGTGGAAATTCTGCTGATTGTCCTAGATGATTTTCACTCAGAGCCTGCATCTCAGGTAGTCTTTATGGGGACAAAACCTGTCTGAAACAAAGAATACTTACGAGTTTTGTGAGGGACTTGTATTCACGCCACTGCATTGAAATCACTGCTGTGTGGCATGATTTGCATCCCTCTCACCCCAAATGTTCTGAATCTTTGTCTAGCTTTCTTGTTTTGTAGGATACTTCATAGCAAGATTTCATCTTTGAGCTGTAGCTCCTCTCTTCAAACTGCATCATTCAGATCCTCTCTGCTGGAAAACAGATGCACCCTCCCATGCCCAATCTCACACATCAGAACATAAAGAATATATTTATAAGATATTCAACTCTGAAAATGCTTGGATGTAATTTCTGAAGCAGTATCCTTGTTACCACGGCTAGAGCTTGTTCCCAATATTGCAGCCCACATGCTCCTCAGAAAACATTTCTTTCAGCTGTGTCAAAATTTCACAAAAGATTTGAAGGAGTCTCATTTCAACTCAGTGGGAAAATCTCATATTGTTTACCTCATTACACCTCGTTGCCTCAAGACTACTATTATTATTCATAGCCCCTCACATTCAAAATTGCATGTAAACCCCCACAAAGCTGTGAGCTTAGCTTAAAAATCACCAGGCATACTCGTGGCTAAGCTGCTGAGCTTTTTCACAGTGCAGCCAGGACATGATTTCAAAGTTTGCTTCAAAACCTGAAGGAGGAGAGAATAAAATTCACATTTTCTTAAAGTGCAAATTGAAATTCCTGCAGTTCATAGGCTCTGCTGTTTTAAATGGAAAGAGAGTTAGTAACAGCCAGTAGCAGAAGTGTGTCACAAGAGTGCTGCAGCAATATCTACAGATACAAAGGTATTAAATGATAATGATTAGCTAAATAACTCCCAAGAAAGCCAAGTGAACATCACAGCACGAGAGCTACAAGCAGTGAG
The DNA here is from genome assembly GCA_013400495.1 of Nicator chloris. Taxonomy (NCBI): domain Eukaryota; kingdom Metazoa; phylum Chordata; class Aves; order Passeriformes; family Pycnonotidae; genus Nicator; species Nicator chloris. The sequence continues at coordinate 28,650 of WAAE01001999.1, read as the reverse complement.
CCCTCAGTGTCATGTTAGGAAACCCTGCAAAATGAAAGCAGTTTTTCCTTTGTGTTCTCTAGGTTTCCAAAAACTTCCACAATGACCCAGAAGAGGATCCTGAACTAGTGTTAAATTCTTCTGATCTGAAAAGTGGTCCATAATAGCTTCCAGAGATGCCAGAGAGCACCTCCTCACCCCTCATGAGCTCCTTGGGGGTCTCCAGGGTTTCCATCAAGGGAAACACAGCAGTTTCCACCAGGCAGGAGCTGCTTCTCTGGGAGCTCCATGGTGTCCCACAGACCTTTGCAGCACAAAGACAACAAGCAATCGGGGGATCTAAGAAAAGCACCACATCTTATGCCCTTTATATCAAGACCTCGATTCCAGATGAGGTTGCCAGAGGATGCAGCTCATGCTGACTGTGAGGACCTGCTTCACTCAAACCCAGGCAGAGACATGCACACGGAGCTGTGTCATAGAATTATAGAAGAATTTAGGTTGGAAAAGACCTCTTAGCTCACTGAGGCTGTTAAACCAGCACTGCCAAGTCTACCACTGAACCACGTTTCCTGGTGCCGCATCCATGTGCTTTTTGAACACTTCTCTCTGGACAACCTGTTCCAATACCTGACCATCCTTTCAGTAAAGAATTTTTTCCTAAGAGCCAAGCAAACCTCTTCTAGCACAACTTGAAGTACATTCCTCTTGACCTATCCCTTGCTACTTGGGAAAAGAAACCACCCCCCCACCTGGCTACACCCTCCACTCAGGCAGCTGTAGAGAGTGATAAGGTCCCCTCTGAGCTTCCTTTTCTGCAGACTAAATAACCCCCTCATCCACTCCTCACTGTGCTCCAGACCCTTCACCGGATTCATTGCCCGTCTCTGGACATACTCCAGCATCTCAGTGACTGTATTGTAGTGAGGGGCCCGAAATGTCCCGCTCCGGGCTGCTCCCGGCTGGTTGCAGTCCGAGGTGAGTGAGCTGCAGCAGAGTTGCAATCTGTGCCTCTCCAGCAGCGTTTTTGTTATTTGCGCTCTGAAAGCAGCAGCTGTTTCTGTGCTGCCACGCGTGTTCTCAGCCTGTGCTGCGCCACAGCAAAGCACCGTGGCCAGGGCTGCTTTTTGAACACGGTACATTTTCGGCAGCAGCTGCTGCATCCCCGCCACGGAGCGCTTGGGTTGTCTTCACACCAACTCCGCGTCCGCGGCGTGGGGGGAGGCTGTGCTGCGTCTGCCTGGAGAGTCCAGCTGAGACACGGACATGGCACAGAGGCGTGCGGGATCTGCTAACTCTGGGGAAGCAGAGAGCAGCTGAAGGCTGCAGGCAGTCCCGTAATGAGGTAAGCTATATAAGCTGGGGATAGAACAGGAATTACTCACGGATTTATTCCTCAGCACTTCCACTGCGGCTGTCAGTGTCTTTGCCTCACAGATGTCAAATGCAGGCAATTAAAAGTTACGTAAGGCCACAGCTGAAATTAACCCCTGCTGTGCCCCAGTCTGCGCCTATGGGCACCTTCCCGTAACGAAGCAAACCAGGGGCTCTGCTCGGCGGCCTGGGCACGGGCTGCGGTTCCAGCTGCAAGGACAGCAGTAGGTGTTGGGCTGATACAGCCTTGGGCACACCCTATAGAGGAGAATTTCTAATCTAATGAACCTCTGTTTTGCCCGCTTCTTTCCCCTTATGGACTGAGGACCCTCTCATGTAAGGAAACAGTGTCCAGCCTTTGTTCACCTTTCCTTGCCTGGTGGGTATGTTCAGATGGATGCACAGCAAACATAGCCTCTGTAGTGAGAGATGAGTTCTTCTGGTAATGCACGGCTTTCAGACTCTTGCGTTTCTTTCTTTTCCATCCCACAGCCCATCAGGGGCCTGCTTTCACCTCCTTAGCTGTTTTACAAATTTTAAAAAAGAAGAGAGATTTAAAGTGCCCAAACTCAAAGCGCTGAAAAGTGTCTTGGATTGCTGACAGGAGGAGACAGCTGCAGGGGAAGATGTGCTTTGTGCCAGCAAGCCTTTTGAAAGTCTTTTCCACCAGCGAGGGAACGGTGATGGTCAGTGAAGTAGATGGATGCTGGAAGATGCACAGCTGGTGCTCTGAGGTAGGCTCAAAGATGACATGGCTTCCACAGGCAGCCCCTGGAGGGAGGAGACCCAAGGAGGATGCAGCTGATGGCCGTGTCCTGTGGACGTGGCACAAGGCTGCTGTGCATGTGGGTCCTGTGGTGGGGCTCCCCCCTTGGTCTGAGAGGCTGGCTGAGAGCTTGGATCCAAGGACAGAAAGCAGAAAGCAGAGGAACCAGATGGAATGTTCTTCATTTGATATTCAGTGTCAAGGAAAAGAAAGCTTTTCTGTGGGATACAGCAATAAGATTATGAGAGACAAAGCTGAATTATTAGAACATTTATTCACCCAAGGACATGTTGAGCTCTCTGAGGACCAAACTCATCTGCTTAATTAAAACAGAGAATCTCCCAAGCACCATTTGTATTGGAACTAAGTGACATATTTAATACTTATGTCCTGAAAGGGTCATACATATCCATAGTGGTAGATCTGAAAAGATAAGAAGCTTTTCTGACTTCTTGCTGTGCTCCCTGCCAGAAAAGAACCAGCGCCTGGTCTGAAGGCAGCATGAGGAGGAGGAGGAGGAGGCTGTTGCCTACAGGCTTTGCCTCTTACAATTGATCAATGGCAATGGTAGTTTCAGCAAGAAACTTGCTTCAGCAAGAACAGCTTGATTGTTGTGAAGGAGCAACAACATCCAAAATCTGACAGGCAAACAGTCTTGGGGACTTAATGATGTTGGTCTCCTGTAGACGAGGGAAGGGAAGGAGGACCCAGCTCTCCTGACAGCCCTTGGTCAAGGTTTCTCCCTCATGATTACTGTCAGTAGACCTGTCACTGTGATTCACTTTTTCAAGGCTGCCCGGCAGATGTAGAAGGGACAGAGGAGAACTGCACTGCTCTAAGAGCAGACTTAGAGAAGGATGGGTGTTTTGTCATTGCCTATTAAACCTACATGTCTTTGCAATACGGTTACTGTCTGCCAGCTCTGGTGAGAGTTTGGCTCAGGAAGATGGCAGTGGTGCCTCAGGAGGAAGGTCTGTCTCTATTCTGCTTCCCAGTCTCCTGGCAAGACACCGTAACTCATGGAGGACTGCTCAGTGGAAGGGGATAGCACATGGAAGGAACCCGTGGACACACTTGTCTGTCCCAGAGATGGGACAACAAAATGCACTTCTACCTCTGTTGTTTCAGTTTAGCATCTGCTCTACCTTTAAAGTGCCTCTAAACCCACCCAGTGACTAAGTCAGCCCAGCTTCATTTTGGGATGGAGATCTTTAGAAGTGCCATACATTACAACTTCCAGATACAGCTCCTTGTCTTTTCAGGGAACAGAGTTAGGATGGAGTGTGGAAAGAAAAGAGAATTCATCATCCTCTGCCAAGGGAGCTCTGACTCATGGGGGTGGCAGCACAGGCTCTGTGGGCATGAGACCTGCAGGGATGAGAACTTCAAGGGCTTTAGAAGGGACCGTACCAGTCAGCAATGTCAAGTACTGCAAACACATCAAACCCACTCTCTGCTCAATGCACACGACAGAATCTGAGTCAAAATCAGCCCCCATCTCACCAAGTAAATGATCTAAGTGCTCTGGGGTTGGGGTCTATGCCAACCCCACCCTCCCCTGAGATCAGGTCACAGGGCATTTCTGCCACTCTCCAGGAAAAAGTGAAAGTTACGAAGAATGAGAGGAGTGAAAGGAATAATTTGCTGCACCAGAAATAGGGTTTGTGCAAAAGAGGGCTTGACTTATAGTTCATGTCTATTTCTCCACAGTTCTAGCAATCCTGTGTTTCAGGTGCCTGACATCTTTCTCAAATCCTGTTCCCAAATAAAATTTCAAGTGGCTCAAAACCCCATCACATATTAATGAAAATCCACACTCTCATTAACATGTGGTAGGGGATTCTCCAGTACAGTATCTGGTTCTGGACTTGAAAGAAAACAAGCTTCTGGTAATCCTGCATCCTCAGGTTTTATCTCCTTGAGAAACTCAAAGGCCACACCTGCTTTATGCCTCCTCTGTCTTAGCCAGCAATCATGCTCCTTGTGCTCACTTTTTTCCTTTCCACTTCCCCTAAAAAAAAAGAAAAAAGAAAAGAAAAAGTATCTTTTTACTGTAAGATGACTGAGCAAAGGCTGTGGACTCTCCACCCGTGCGGACATCCAGACATGGACGTGGATGTGGACATAGATGTGGACATGGACATGTGACCCTCCCTGCTTGAGAGGGGATTAGACCAGATGACCTCCAGAGGTTCACTCCCACCTCAGCCATTCTGTCATCCATATATTGATGACAACAGACTTATTCTTTCCTTGGAGGAGAAAGATAACAGGATTCATGTAGGCCCTGAGGAGATCCAGGAAAGCAACTGGCCTGGTTCTTGGGGACAATGACTTAACAGCTGCTGGGAGTGATTGAGTTGATCTTCATGGGAGGCCAGACGAGAAGCAAAGGTTCTTCCATTTCTGGTTATGAGCTGTATGACACTGAGGAATAAATTCCGAGAAGAAAGATGTTCCTTTTTCCACATGGAAGCACTCACAGGCAGCCTGCAAAAAGGCAGTATTTTCACTTATCTGTACTACTTGTTACTGCTGTTACTACAGGTCATCTCTCTCTCAGAGCCAGGTCAGCAGAAAGAGCATAGGATATGCAGCTGCAGCCTATCAGTACAGGTATGTATGTCTGCTGTAGGTGATGCTGCCTGGGCGATTGGATACTGCTGCCTCCTGTTCCTGGGAGAGGGAAGGGAGAGGAGGCTGAGCCGTGTGCTGGGTTCCAAAAACTTCTGAAATGCCAACAGAAGGGGGATTGGCTAGGAAAAACAAATGTATAAAAAGCTTGCCTGCAGGTAGTGAGAATTGTGAGTCCTCTCATGCTGAATTTTGAACTACATGATGAGCTCCACTTCCTTAACAAGACCACTATGTATTTTTTCTTTGACTTGTCACCTACTGCACTGTAGTAAAATTAGGCAGAGCTGAGAAATCTTTAGGTACAGATCCAGGTTTGTATATGTGTATTTTCACACTTGTAAGACAGTCACCTATTCTGCAAACAGTAGTGCCAAGAAGGAAAATTGAGACTTCCCACCCTTCACAGAGGATGTTACTATCTAACACTGAGAAAACTCAAGGCCTACTTCACATATGCACAAAACCCAACAGTGAAAGTATCTGCATGTCTGAAGCTTTTTGCATCTCACTGCTAAGCAACAGCTCCCTCGTCTTCCCCTGTCCTCAGCACAGGCACAAGGAGAAAAGCTTGGCCACTATGTGATGATTTTTACTTTTATCACAGGTCCCACTACATCCCCATCCTGGAAACATTTGAGGCCAGGTTGGACCAAGCTCTGAGCAACCTGGTCTAGTTAAAGATGTCCCTGCTCATTGTAGGGAGAATATACTATGTGACCTTTAAAGGTCCCTTCCAACCCAAACTATTCTATGATCCTCATCAGAGCTGGGATGTCTTCTCATTCTCTTAAGAACTGGTGAGGGCAACCCAAGGAGAAAGTAAAACTGTTGGTCTTTAAATCAAAATGATAGCTCTTACCAGTTCTTAAATAACCATGAGCCCTTAGGACCCATCTTTCCTAGCAAGCAGTGACAGTACATGCTTAGAAAGCTTGATGAAGCAAGGTGCCCTTTCTGTGCTCATTTTCCCCACCTGGTACCTTTCAGAAACCAGTACTGCCCAGTGAGTTCAACAACCTCACTGAAATCTGGTCTCCCCTTCAGTTGTCAGAGTGCCCTTGCTGGCAGCAGGTCCTTGCTGGTTACCTAATGTACAGAATTAGGGCAAGAAGGCAGGGTAAAACATCGAGTCAAAATATCTAGGTCACTAAATGAAGAGTTAAACTCATTTCACAAAGCACATTTGTTGCTTTTTCTAGGATACTACTGCACCTTCAAAAAAGTCTAAGCTAGTGGGAGTGAGTGACAATTTCATACATGCAGAGACTTCTTGCTGGCAGGTTCAATGGGCACTTAACTTACTGTCTGTTAAATCTTGTTTCCACTTCTCCCACCTGTGCAGGGACTGGTGACCAGTGCACTTAGCACAGTGACCTGATGGAGCAGGAGCCTACTTCTCAGCAGAAAGCAGGCTTGATGCCTCCGGGCTGCTCTGGCAGTGAGCAATGAGTTGGTGGTTCTCAACCCTCCCTGTGCCAGGTCCCCCCTACTCGAAGGACTGGAGGGCAGGGATTGTTAAGAGATACTGGAGTGCTGATGCCTTTTAGGACTCCTGCCCAGACCACCCCCTCCCACCAGTTAAACCATCATCCATAAAATAACTCTGGGAGAAAGACACAGCCTTTCTCACTAGAGAGCTTGTCCACAGAGAATCCTCCCATGAGCAGTGTGAGGCAGCTGCAGTGCCAGGGACACAGCATCCAGCAAAGGCTGGCTTTGCTCACTGGCCGTGGTTACATTCAGGGCTTAAATGCTGCCCCAGAGTTGCGTGACTGGCAAAGACCATCAGCCAGAACAAGTCTGTGCTGAAATTTGCACTGTCAAGTCATTCACAGCATCGCAGTGACCCAGAAAGCTGATGTTATTTCACATTATTTCAAGCAGTGTTTTAAGAAAGCACAAAACGCCCCACAACCCCTGGTATTTTAGTATTTAATTGCAAGGAGTCATCCTCTGGTAGCTGGGGATGCTGCATTCAGGTTGCTGAAAAAAGGGAAGTATTTTGACTTCCCATTTTTCCAGCATTAGTCTTTTTCTTCTGTTACATTATGACAAGTCACTTCGAGACATCCTGCTTGTTTTCATGGAGAGCTACAGCAGGCAGGGCACTGTAGCATTCAGCTGTGTGGTACCTGTGTAAATGTCCAAGAAGTGGAGCATTTTCCCACAAAATCCACTATTTTTGTCTGTGGATGCTGGCTTTGCATTCTGAAATGGGAAAGCAGTATTAATCTGAAAGGGCTCTAATATTTTCTCAGTCTTCCTTTTATTGTCATTACGAAGCTTTAAAATTAAGAGTGCTATTTGTAAAGCAGCTGAGATTCTACTGAAATGTTCTGTTTTAACTGCCAAGTGGAAAAATGAAGTATTTCTGCACCAGAATGTACTTTCTTTTAACCATGACATACAAACTAATGAGTCTGCTTTTGCAAACATATTGTTAAAAGGATTCAATCTCCAGTTGCTAACAATTGAGAATAAACCATGGTCCTAACCACAGAAATTCAATACCAGAGCAACAACTGTTATGGTAATTTAAGAGGCCAGTCAAAGACACCTGAGAAAAGTCAGATGTTAGAGTTGATGAATCTTCTGAGCCAGTGTTTCTCTTCTGTCCTTCAGCTACCTGCCTGAATATACAAATTTGCACCTGCTTTCAATGTTTTTCATTATTTTCATGAAGAATAAAGGAAAGATAATACAGAAAAGTGCCTTATGTTTGATGGAAGGAAATGAACAGGAAATAGAAACAAAGCATACAAAATGAACTTTTATTAAATGAAACAAAATCTGTTTTGTGGGTCAAATATGAAATAGAATATACAAAAACTTTACATCAGATCTCTTGTCAAAGAAATTAAATTCTATCTGGACTGAAGTAGCACTTGTCCTTTCCAAGACAACACGAACGGGTGAATATGCATCTTGTGGCAGTACAGGAAGGACCACATAGCCTGCTGTGCTAAATTTCTGGTTACAGAGAAGAAAAGTTAAAAATCTAAACAAAGTCTCTAAAGAACCCAGCTATTCAACAAAGTAACCTAAAACCATGAATGTTGACCACTATGTATTCTCTTACAAGCAAATAACAGGTGGGTCAAGTGCAGAGTTCACAAAGATTGCATATCATGTTCTCTGTTTCTATACAAATATAAATAGTTCTTTTTTATTTCAAAAAATCCTTTTATATTTGATAGCTCTATTTATGGAAAAGGATGACCAGTTCATCAGGTTCCTGCTGTACTACCCAGACAATTCCATCTCCTTTATCTCCTCCTGTTTTTGAAGATTGTAACTCATAAATCACAGCCTACAGTATTTTTAGAAACTCAATGTGTGTTTAATCACAAATCTTTGTACCACTGTCCCGTACATGAAGGCTCTGCAGAGCTCCTAACATGTCTTTGGCATAGCACACCATGTCCCATTTAATGCCTTTTTTTTGCTTAAAAAAGTATATATTCCTTTAGTTAAACAACTTAAAAACATCTATTTCTGATTTTGTAAAATAATGTATCACCTTTTGAGTTACTTTGCAAAATATACACACACATTTTGGAAAAACATTGAGTACTGACATAAGGGACTCATCTGAAGTCCAATCTGTTTATGAGAAGTAAAATATAATTACAAATTTTGTCTTCTGCATGAATCTCACATGAAGTCATTCAATTCAGCTTCAAGTGCTGCTGCCATTTCATCCGCTTCAGAACTGCTTCCTTCCTCATCTTCATTGCTGGATTCTTTACTGGATTCACTGGCAGCATCATCTTCATCCAGTTTGCGTTTGTGACCCCTGGACACAAGGACAGAGACAAGGCCAATGAATGGAGGTGTCTCAGTGCTTACTGAGAGATTCATATTCAACATGAGAAACACGTGAGGCTAAAGCACGCATCTTTCTTCAGACCTAGACAAAAAGTATAGCACTTGCTTTTACATGAACTAACAGTAGCCAGTTCACAGAATTAATTTTTTAATTGCTGTTATGTACTGTCAGTGGTAGGTGTAAAGAACAAAGTAGTGTTAATTTGTTTTTTCCGTTCTTCTGAAGAAAGTTTGAGACTGTTTGAAAATAATGAGTAGATTTACATTCCTCTTGCATCCCAAAAGAAAGAAGAAAGCCATTGTGTGAAAGAGATATTACCAAAATACAAATGTTGTTATATGACTTTGAAATATTCAAGTTTCTGTTATGTTTATAAAAATAAAACCATAACTGATTAACCAAATCTCACTGCACCAGCACCTACACTTTCATGCTTCCAAACTTTGGGGTCCCATCCTTCCCTTTTGTGTCTCTTTGGATTAGTACTGCTAGGCTGAACAACACATTTATTTGCATCTCTGGAGAATGAACCAGTTTAAACAGGAAACTGATGTGCACCATACCCTGCTGAAAGAATCATGTTGCTGGCTCTGAAAGATCTCCAAGGAAAATTGAACGCTTCAACTGGGACGTAGCCATAAGCAAAAAAATTTGGATTTGTGGGATCCTAAAATCTCTTTTCCTTGCCAAAGGGAATTTTATATCAGATGTGTACTTCTGAGACAAAAATAAAGTTGAGATTTTTGCATTGCACAGAATTCATAATGAGATGCAGAAACACCTTCAACATCCTTCTGGATAATTTGTTCAAATTTCAAGCAGAAAAATACACGCAGAGGGGCATGCATTTCTCAAATAACTTTCTTTGCTGGATGGGGTTTCATTAAGAAAAGAACCCACCTACTTGGAGTCATGAAAAACTAATAAAATTATCTACCTATTTTAACTAAAAGCGGTAGTTTAATAATCCTGTTACTTCGGAGAGCACAGAGAAATAGCATATAGCAAGAAAGACAGACCTTTGATAAATACTGACATGAATTATACATATCCAAAAGAAATAAAGGCAAAGATTAACACTCAAACTTGTCAGCTTGTAAGCAACGCTGAAATACAAAGCAGTTTTTATTTATACAGACACTTTTATTGCTGTTTTCCAAGAAAGAGGAATGCTCATTAGCCCAGACTGCTTGGTTTGTGGGCTGGTTGACTGACACCTGACCTGCCCTTTCTCAGCTTTTCAGGGAGATGGACAAGGTGTGGTGGGAGGTCAGAAGGGCAGTCCAAATCAGAATGGGAAGTGAGCAGTACTATGTTCTACCTTCCCTTTCTGCTGCAGCTGTGGGACAAAAAGAGACACTGCTGCTGCTTTACAGAGCACTTCCTCCCACTGATGTCAGGCGGGTTTTGCTGTTCAGCATAGGGCGGTAGAAGTAATATTCCTAGGAGGCAAGGGTGAAACCCTGGGATACACTCTGGGCTCTAAATCCCTAATAAGGAAAAATGGGATGAAGTAAAAGTGTTACCTGAATGCTTTGCTACTGAAACTCAACTTTGGCATGCTGAAGGAGTTTCAGGGCACTAAGTGTAGCCTAATTCACAATATAAAGCAGTTTCTCAGGCCTAACAGTGATTATTTCCACACAGCCTCTATTAGCATGCAGTTTCGACAAGGAAGCTCCCATGCTTAAAATGCCCAGTTGGAAGAAATCTCAGCACATTTTCATTAGAAGCTATACAAATGTATGGAGCCTTAGCAACACTTGCTGACCTCCTGATGATTTCAGCCTTCAGAGCTACAGCGCTATTTCAGGCATTAATGATACTATTAGCAAAGAAAAGCTAATTGGGAATTAAGGAAACCTGAAAGAGTCTTACTCAGCAAAAGAAGAAACTAGTAGTGCATCTTTAACAAGTAGTGTATAAGAAGTACACAGGCAGTGCTAACTGAGAAATAAAGTCATGAAGGGAATCTATACCACAATGCTTGCAGCTGAAAATATTTGTATTCATCTGTTTGTAAGGCTGCATCCATGGAAACTGATGGTATTTGCCCACTGAAAAATGAAATTAGTAATCTGACAGCTGTCATTTACACATATGGAACATGTACACACAACTGCAGATACTCTATTAAAGGATGTGTCAGGACAAGCAGGCTTTTAGAGCCAGCCTGAACACTCAAAGTTTACTGGGACACAAATCGATAGTACAGATCTCATAGAAAAGAAAAAAAAGGGGTCTATGAAGAAATACAAGACATAACAGCTCACTGAAATAATACCTCAGTGCCATTTCATTATTTCTTGAAAGTGCAGAACAGTTTATTTACAAAATAATTACAGCAAAGACTAGCAATATTATTAATTTATGCAAGAAAGTAACTTTTAAAATTTCTGTGTAGTTCACAGCAACTAGATTTCAGTGAGGACAAGCAACAAAATACAGGGATCTGAAATACTCAGTGTGAGTACTTAATTAAAGAATGAAGTTCCAGCCTAAAAAAGACTTTCCAGAAACCTTAATGGATGCATTTTCCACATTTCATGCCTCATTCAGTTGTATTAAAGAGTATCTTTGGAAATCTAAAAGCCTGACCATTATCTATTTTGTCAGTTCTTGTTGTTTCAGCAAGGCTAGAATGACAGCTCTGTTCAATCTCGATAGGAAACATTAGTCACTCACGGGGAGGAAAAAAAACATGAAAAAACAAAAGAAGTAAACAGAGCTAAGTATTAGTTCTCTATAGAAAATAAAACAAAAAAAAACCCCTCTCTTGAATGTTAGCATTGTTTTTATTATGATATAAAAATCTTTCAGTATTTGTGTACTGTAAACTGCAGCTTCACAGGTATTCAAAAAACATTTAAATGAGTATTATGGTATCAAATAAAAAGCTAACCCTGACAGAAGTATGGAGGAAGGACATCAGGAACACAGAGCTGCATTTTTTCTTTGCAAAATCAGAAAAGAGAGATAACATTCTGTTAATAATTTCTACCTTCAGAGAAAAAGCAGTATACCTCTATGGCAGTGCATCTATTAACATAACAAATGATTCCAAATGTATACTTTCCTCACTGTTTTGTGCCCATTCTTTGTCATTTCCAGTTTCAGAGCCATAGTGCGTAGCACTTTTGAGTGGAAAAGTTAGGCTCATACAGGATTCCTTCTTACTATTTAGTGAAAATGATTCAGCAGTGTTGCAGGCCTCCATTAGCCTGATTTGCATTTTTATAACGAATTTTGCTGGACTGCTATTAAAAGCCAAACATGTAGATAATAACTGAGTATCTTTAACTTCACATATGAACAATTGCCAAAACAGTGAATGCAGAACTTAAAATATCTGACAACTCTGTGAAAAACCTACAATCCAGATTTCCTTTTCCTCTGCATTAAGTATTTTTGCTTTGTAATACTCAGTACTAGCAGGCTCACCAGATCATGTGCTGGAAAAATCCTTTCAAAAGAGAACTACATTTCAAAAAATCTCACTTATTTAAGTGAATTGTCAAGAGATTTAAATAAACTACAAGTGTAATTCACAATGGTATTAAAAATGAAGAGAAAAAACCATTTGTAATTATATACATATAAAAGTAGTATTTAGGAAAATTTCATCTACAGAATGCTAATGAGAAATAGCAATATTCCAAATGAAGAGACAGGTTTACAAAGTTGCAATAGCATAAGGTGTATGCCTATAAAAATAGCACAGAAAAATATACAATGAAAATTTATTTAGCTTTGGATCAGTTAAAATGACCACTAAAATCTGATTACAGTGTACAGGGCGAATGAAAACTGCATTCTTATGAATTCACTTCAAATTTCGTTCACTGATAGTGCCATAGGGAACAAAGTAAAAAGTCCAGTATTTCTTGCTTCTATTATGTTAAGGCCTTAATTTAATTATCTTAAGGCTGAAAATAATGTTGGAAAAACACTCTTCTTTTCTTAACTGAAAAGCAGATTGTCTCTGGTTTGTTTTGCAACCCAATGGCACCCCTTTAAGAAATACAGTGCTACATTAAAATAGAAACATCTAATTAGCAAAGGAACTCAGAGGGCAACATAACCCTTGCTTTAAACAAAACAAACTTAAATCTTTTCCAAACCTAATTTTAAACTTGTAAATGAAAACTACAGAAAGTATTTAAACACATGTTCACATATCCATTTAAACTCCAAATACCCACACTCCCCTATTCTGATAATGAGTAAACCTCTAATTTTTTCCAAGTTCACCTGACTTTTTTCAATAGCTCCTAAAATCAGTACAATAATAAAGTGGAGTCTGCAGACTAAATGTGTTTAGTCTGTACAAGCAATCACTTTACAGCATTGACTTTGTAGATTAGGACTTCACTTTGCTACCAAATACAGCCAAGTCTCTTTCTAATGAGAACACTCACACAGCAGCCGTAAGTAGTTTGGAAGGCAAGGGTTTGGAAAGGGTATTTTGAAAATGCCTGCTGCATTCCAACATCATCACAGCCCTGCAACACAACCTATACCACCCCAGGCACGCCTCTGAAGCTCCATGTGGAAGGTCTGTCCTGGTTTCCATACACACCTGGACAACAGCTTTCTGTAAACTCCTTCCACAATGGAAAGAAAGTGATGTGGCATTTGGTAATGGAATTAGAATTTGACTTCCTTCCACAGGAATTTGACTATGGAAACAACATATTCAGATAAACTAGCTCTCTGGCAATATTCTTCAGTTATGAAGAATTAGGGCTGCTTATCCAGTAAAACTCTTCTTCAACCCATTCTGGAGATGCCAGCCCAGTACTTGGCTAACAAGCTTCAATGCCTTGAGCTCTGAGAACACACAAACTGAAAATCAATTTTGTGAGCATTAATATGTTACATGAGACAGAGAAGATGGTTAAATTTTCAGAGAGGTGTTTCAAGTTTTGCGGTTATGTTTTTTTAACATGGGATACAGGGCAATATCTTTAAGGTCCCTTCTAAGGCAAACCACTCTGATTCTATGCCCTTTTATGTACACTTGATACAAGAGTGAGCAATTGTCCATAGCCTGCCTGTAACTCAGGTGTCTACCCTCTGGCAATTTCCTGTGTACATCTGTGCAGGAACACTGGATTTTCTGTCCTGGTGCTCCTCCCTGGCACTAGCACAGCACGCTGCCAGGCACACAGCCGTGGGAACAATAAACAACACCACCCCAGCACTACTGGCAAGCTGCAGTGTTTTCACTTTACACTTGTGCTGGGACAAACAGGACACCATTTAGCTCCACAGGAACAGACGCCAGACACCTCATATATCTTCTCAAGAACTCATCCAATGCTGTCTGCAGGATTACAGGATGATCCAGAAATCTAATATGCAGAAAAATGCACCGAGAATGTTCCTTGCACAGCCTCGAGGTGCAGAGAGAGCCCCTGCACTTGGAGGAAGAGTGTGCTTTCAACGCTTCTCACAAAAACCTCTTCCAGGCACCCACCAATTCCAACTGACATCTCCAAAGAGTATTTTAACTAACACAACAGTAAAGTGAGAGCTAATCAAATTCTGTGCACGCTAAGTGCCTTTCTGCTTTAAAATTTAGCACGTCTGTGCACAATTCCAATGGTGAGAAACTATTCTAGAAACTGAAAACCATCCTACAACAGCTTTACAGGTAGTTCTCTGAACCAAACACTCAATGTATATCTAAATTGAGAATATTTTAAGTCAGGAAGTCACAGAAAATTTAAAATAGCACACTGTAGTAATTTCTGGATTTAACAAGGATAGTTTGTAAATTTTGCTAAAATTGTCCCATTGATAAGCCCGTGTTTTCTTAATATTCAGACCAAGGGGAAAGTTTAATAACAAGCAAATCACCCCAATAGTGGTTTCTTAACATCAATGTTTTATTTAAGAAAATGGTGATTTCTTAATCCAAAACCAAACAGTGCAGCAATAAAACTTTAAACACTGTGTGATTTTCTCTGCACTGAACTAATTTAGATACAGAGAACAATTAAATTGGATAATGGAAAACTGAAAAGTTGAACCTACAATTTTGCTTCTTTAATTTGTAATTAAATCACATGTCCCTAAAATATTACTTGTCATTAACTTCATGTTGTTTAAAAATAACCCAGGTAGTTATTACAACATGCAATATGACTATTTCTTCAAAAGGTAAAGGTGACAGTGGCAATTTTATATCAACCAGCAAATAACCTTGTCAATGACATGTAGAAGACAACAGAAAATTAAATATACTTTTCATTATGTGGAATGCCAGACTGTTACCTGACACTTTCATATGGGAAAATGCACAGATGCACTCTGGCATATCACTTCTTGATCCTACTTGAAAGCTAAACCAGGCCTTTGTTGTTTGCATCAATTCTTTTTCCAGCTTCTTCTAGTTTACGAATATTACCTATTCTGACAACAAAAGTCAGGCAGTAGTTCTATAGTTCTGTAGAGATTCCAGGTAACTCTGGGAGGCTGTAATAGGATATACCAAGGCTTACCAGTGAGCAAAAAAAGTTTCAAGCCTTCCTTCCCAATGCCTGGGTGGGCATTGTACAGCAATTCTACTGGGATTTGGTTTGAAAAAAGTCTTGAAAATGGACTAATTCCTCAAACTAATTTCTGTTATAGGAAGGCAACAGTCTCAGTGATAAAGAATAATGTCCTCATTAGAGATCTAAATATGAGTCATTGTTTTAAAGAATGGTTGTATGCAATAAAAAATGTGCAAAAAACCTAGGATGTATGGGCAATTAAAAAAATTCAAAACAAGAAGCTGGAAAAGAAACATCATCTGATTTATCTGACAGAAGTCAAATTGCCTTCATTTTTCTCACAGGAGCACAATGTGTATGTGGAGGTACCCCCATGCCAATATAACAGAGAACCAATTCCAGTTTGAAGACCCTCAGCACTACAAAGTAATGCTTGTAATCCTGATTGGATTTGCTGCCATCACTCATAAGCACTGAGAACACCCTTCAACACGCATTATTTGGCTTCTTAAATTGTTAAGACGAAATTTAGCTGATAATACACTAACTGTGCTAACCAAGGAGGTTGGAAGCAGGATTTGGTATATGGTAGCTTTTAAAATTAGTTAGATCTTAATCTGTGTGTTATGGACTACATCAAGTTATACTGAAAGATGATTTTGTCAAAGCCTTCAACTCTGATTTTTACTAACTCTTCTTTTACTTTGTCCTTGTTTTCAATCAATAATTGAGATTAAATTGCAAATAACTAAACCAAACATCCTTCTAGGATGTTCATTCACTGCTTTGCTCACAAGAATATTAACTAAGAACATCTCTGCCTCATCACAAAATATTGAAAATAAGACAAAAGACATCATTGATTCTATATGGATACTGGTAGTACTGTCATCTCCACTGAGGCACAAAAAGAGACTTCAAATTCCTTCAAAATGTTGTGTTCTATGGACCAAAATACATATCCCCTTTCCACACAGGTATATGCTTTCATGAAATGCACTAGCTCACTCCTGCCAAAAACGGTCAGACCTTCATCCTCCTCACATTGCCATGTGATTTAATTGGATAATCCACCAGTTTATTGACTCTGCTGCCTGCCTCACAGTCTGGTAAGCCTGTTGTTCACTGTCTCTGTAGTCAGCTTCCAGTGAGTACTTTCTGCACAACAGTTGGGGTATTGGAGCTGTTGTGAGGCTGTGGGTTACACTGTGGTACCTGGGACTGGTAGCAATGGGCTGCAAGATTTGTTCTCTGTATCATACAACGTCTTCCTGCAACATTCCATTTCTCTGCTACTTATTTCTTTATTCCAATGGCAAGACATGTTACCTTGGCACTCCTCACTTCTTCCTTCCCCAAATTCCTAGCCCTGACAACTTAGATTTTTCTTTATTTATTTGCTGAAATTGTACACTATAAATATTTTTTCATGCACTAAAACAGGTTTTGGAAGACTGTTTTGGAGACACAACTGCATTATAATACAAAGCTACAGAGAACCTACAAAATTATTTATCAGCATTAAAAAGTCAACACTTCAGGCAGTTCATTTTGCTCCAGAATGTTTATCAAAGCTAGTAAGTTACAAAATGAAATTACATCAAGGCAGGAAGTCACTCCTCTGTAAAAGAAATTTTCAAAAATTTGTTAGAAATTTTGCCTAGAAATTGCTAGGTTTCCATTAGAAACAGAGCATAGTGTCAAGGCTTCGTTTACAAATAAGAAAAATCTGAATTGAGGTTGTAAGAGTATCTGCCAGAACCATGTGACTTTTACATCAGGTAACCTTTTATAAGGTTAGCATATAAATTATATATAGAGCATAAAAATACATGCAATACATTTGAAACAGGATGCCACCTGTCTTTATTTTACTGTACAATTCCAACAAACTCCCTAAAAAGCGGGTCATTCATTAAATTTGGATCTCTACAATACTGGGTCAGCGAGCATCACAAATTCAATCCGGATCAAAAGGCATGTGCCAACCCCCAGCCTATGTGCCAAATGGAATCACACCACTGAGAATTCCCTGTACCTGTTGTTTTCACACCAGCTATGATGCGACAAACAACCCAGTGCAGCAGATTGCAGCTCTCCTGGCTCATAGTCTTCATCCCCTCTACAGTCTGCTCTACAACTTTTTCTGTTGATATTTCTGGAATAAATTCGAACTAGCAAAGGCAGTTTATACTTGATCTGTACTTTCCGGTGCATAGCTGCAATTTTTATGATGGTGCTGTCCAAAACCCAGAGTCAAGGTATTATTCAGTTCTAGTCTCTCCCATACCACTAATGAAGAAGGCATCTGAAGAAGCAGCTCACTATCTTTTATCAATCCAGAGTAAAATGCAGCTATTGAGCCTGTGTCCTGGACAGTTAATTTTCTTTCCACTAGCCAGTACAGTGCTGTGTTTTGAATTCAGTATCAGACTGATGTTAATAACACACTGATGACCCAGTTGTTGCTCAGCAGTGCTTACCCTGAGCCAGGGGCTTTTAAGGTTCCCATGCTCTGCCAGTGGGGAGCTGCACAAGGACCTGGGAGGGAGCATGGCCAGGACAGCTGACCTGAACTGGCCAAAGGGATATTCCAGACCACAGAATATCATGCCCAGCACATGAACTGAGGGGAGTTGGACAGGAAGACTGATTGCTGCTGAGGGAGTCAAGTAGCAAGGTGGTGAGCAGTTCTATCCTGCATCACTTGTTTCCCTTAGAGAAACTAAACCTATCTCCTTCTCATTACAATTATTATGATGCTGTTATATTATTTTATTTTGTTTCAATTATTAAACTGTTCTTATCTCAAGCCATAGGTTTCATTTTTTCCTGGTTCTCTGCCACACAGGGCAGGGGGAAGCAAATGAGTGGCTGTGTGGTTCTTAGTATCTGGAGTTAAACCATGACAGGCTTGCCTTATCCATGTAATGGTACTGGCCACAGGCTCCGATAAAGTACTGTTATCAATTTACCTGGATATATGGATGTGCACAAGAGGGAAATGAGAAAAAGTGTTTCTCTGGGCACCAAATGACTAGGCAGACACAGCACTTCAAACATGTAACAAAAACTGAGACTGCAACAAGTTGTTCTCTTTCTAATTGCTTCCTGAGCATGAGATAGCCACACCGATGCAGGGACAGGAGAAAGGTCTGAAATGCCAGGCAGGGGATGAGGCACTTCTCTGTTTGACTTCAGGAACAAAACCACTTTACAGGCCCTCTCCCAGTCTGCAGGAACACATTTCACAGCTGATCTCACTCAGATCCCCGTCTCCTCAGCCTGCACAGGTGACTCTCAGGGGTGAGGGGTAGCACATGTGCGCAGCCCTGGCAGAGAGAAGAAGCCCGGCCACTTACCCAGGTCTTGCAGGCAGTTCTGGCCCCACTGCTCAGATGCTGTTCATCCACCCTTGCTAACACCTGGGACACTAAAAACTTTCTGGTATTACCATTCAGTGGTCTGAAGCAAACAGCAACATCAGCTGAGACATGCCTTTTTTCTGTTAATCTCCAAGCTTTACAGGTTCTCTACCTAGCAGGAACATACTTTGCAAGAACATTTAACGTGATGTGGTTTGTCTGATGGGTTATTTCACTGCGACTGGCGAAACATATATTGTCATGTATTCAATTGTGTTTTCCAGTAAATATTTACTGGGATAGTTAAGGTGCACTCAAGCCACAGTGGTAGTCTGAGAAACAGCAAAAGGAGGCTCTGAACAGGAGACATTTCCCTCAGCAAACAGGGATCTCTCCTGTGCAATGCAGCGGCAATATGCCTGGGTCACACACTAAAGGAGACGCTTGCTTCTGTGACACCTACTGTGATGTGGGGAATTAACACATCCATATTCTGCTTTTCATGTGCATGGCTGACAACAACACAGGGACTGATCTCCAAGACTGGCTTGATACAACAGTCTTTTGAAGCAAGTTAAAGTTTTCTGAAATATCTGACTTCGTTTTTCCCAATGGAAGAACCTATTAGGAGTTCAAGTGATTAATAAACTACTTGGAAATGGGAATATCTACCCATTTTGATTCCTAGATTTCCCTCCCTCCATTAAGAAGCAGCACTGCTACTCTCCTACAAACATTTTTAGCACACACTTCAAGCTGGCTTTTTAATTGAAGATATACACTGCTGTTTAGCAGCCATTAAAGACTTGCAGTGATCAAGATTAATGCACATTAATTATTATGTGGAATTTAAAGTACTTTTAGAATTCATTAGGGAAACTAGAGCTATTTTTCTTGATCGGAACAATGTTGCCTTATAGTATTCCCGCTAATGTCCTAGGTCTCAACACAATGAAGGATTAAAAACCTTCACTGACAGTTCTTAATGTACTTCTTGGTTTCCTTACTCTCAAGAGATATTTAGATATCCACATATCTTACTAAGGAAAAACATAAATTGTTTAATAGCTCATAAATTGCACTGAAGCATTCTGCCTCACTAAAGGAAAAAATGCTGCCTAAATTACCTGAGGGGCAACCCCCTGCTATTCTTCAGTTCCCAGTGCAGCTCTCTCACCAACATGCAAACCAATGCAGTATGTTATGGGCTTGCCTCACCCTGAACTTCTGCTTTACATCTTTCTTATCCCACACCATTAGCCACAGATACAAAACAACATTAATATCTATGGACTGCTGGAATGTGCTAGTGGTGCTGGAGGTCATAAGTCCATAAATACTCACAGAGTGTTGGGGGAACTGTTATGTGAGTGGAAGCAGGATACTGGAACCCGGTGTTGTTAACTACTCCTGTGCAGGAACAGAAATACATCCAAAACAATCTGATGCTCCAGTTTCTTAACAGAATTCAGATTCCATCAGAGAAAGGAACTGTCCCCTCTGTGTGTCACAAGTGCTCTTAAGTTGAAGACAGAATGAAATGGTTTTCCTACTCCTCCCTTTGTGAGTGAACACTAGGAGCTCAAGTTTTTAAATTCACTCAGGGTTCTTGTTCTTGCCCTCTCACCCTGGCAACCACATGAACCAAGCTGGGGCTGCTCATTCTTCAGGGTGGCAGACCATTAAGCAGATCAAGTCAGTAACTCCCAAATTCTTCTCCCATTACCTTAGTTTCTTGCAGCCTTCATTTCTTCAAACTTAAATTGTGCTTTTGGCATTTTTTGGATCTAGGAATACCTAAATGAAGTGTTCCACACAATAGCATCTCTCCCAGCTGGGCTAGAGGAACCAGCATCAGGTAACTGCTCTTTATGCGTTGTTCTGAAAACTCTTCACTCCCACAGCCTAGAAGCTCAGGGAGTAGCATTACATTACCAAGAGTTCTCCTTGTCTGGAAGCTTCTTATATGGGGTCACATAGCTCCTAGTACCCTGGGTTAGGGTTAGACTGGAATCTCATCAACACAAGCTCTCTTCCTTCTTCACCACAAGCACGTAACTGCTGTAGGCTCCCCAGACTTCCTCAGGGATATTCGGACTCCCAGGTAGTTAATCCATGCACTCTCTTTCAACTTTGATCTGAGCAATGTGGATTTTACAGATCACTTAACTGTGATATACTAATTAATGCAAACAAAACACACATTCTTGATTCTGAGACAAACTCATTGCTACTGCACAAGCAAAACAGAGCTAGATAAAAAGACAAACATGTTGACCTAATTTCTTCTCACTAGTCTTGATCACTCCTTAAGCCTAGGTTTTGGGTCCTGGAAGCATATCAGGATTGTCTCTACCACATATGGCCTGTCTCCAAGCTGAAGTGTTGTTTCTCATTGCTTTGTACTTTCTTCTTCAGCTTGCCTCACAGTTAAACAAGAATCCTCTGCTAGAAAGCACACCTCAATTTCTCTGTTCTTTCTTTCTGATTATGTGAATTCCTCTCATCATTTTTCAGCCCTCACTCTTCACAAAATGATTGTAACAAATGATTTCTAAAGTCTGCTTCTACAAAAATCCAGCTCGTATAGGCTGGTGCCTCTTGCAGATATATTATAGAAAATTATTTTCCCTCAGGCTCTAGTCACGCCATTGTCCCAGGATGGAAGCTATTAGTTAATGGCTCTGCAATGATAAAAGGCAATGACTGCAGAAAGACTTCTCTTTCAAATACATTGATGCATTAGTGAGAAATCAATTACATTACTTCACTCAGAACTCTTAAGTTATAGACAGAGTCACTGAATCATTATAGGCAGCAAAAGTTAGAACAGAGAAATGTAAGGATAACAGCAATTCCTGTACATACTTTAGCATTTATTAGCACAGTTAAGGAGACAAGGAGAACAAGGCAAATACTCTCCTGCTTAATGACTTGTATTATGATTCCAAACTTTTGTCCCTAGAAAAAAATGGCAACTTAGATTCCCCACTTCATTTTACAGATATCAGCACACTTCTGTTGAGCCTGACAAGTGAAACCTATTTAAAGTGAAGTCTTAAAGTGAATTGAGAAAAGTAAGGATATATTTTAACAGCATTTTCCTAATTCTTGTAACATACTAGTAACATACAGACTTTTAATTGCTGGTGTATCCTTCCCCTGAAGTACTAGAACTGTTAGAACTTAGCATCATGTAGACTTGCACAGTTAATCTACATAGTATTGAAATAAGAAAACCCATGACTAATAAATGGTATTGATGACTTAGTATATAGAGAATTTGTTCAAAAACATACTAAGACAACCTAGCTTTCAAAACTAATACTGAAAGCAGTGTAAGAGAACTTTATGCTATTTGTCACTTTTCCAAAGACACTTCTTTTCTTGATCTCAATTGCATAATTGCTGTATTAACTATCAGGTATAACCATAGTATCGGTGTAAGACAAGTAATAACTGCACACACAGACACAAATGGACTGAATAATATTGTATTATTGCCTCTGAACAACTTCTAGTTATTTTCACAGTTTGACAGTGTCCTAGGGTGACTTTATGATGCTTGTATTGCCAGTTGTCTGCTCTGTTTGTGTTGGATATTATGTCCTGTACCTTTAAGGCTGGTTTCAAGGGCGAAGAAGAAGCGCACAGTTTGTTTGGAGAAACTGTTCAAACTCCCACATTCTCTTCTTCGGACTTCGCTGTCTTCAGACAGACAGAGAGAAAGAGTTCTTTTTTTTTTCCCTTTTAATTAGTTTTTGCTGAAGCAGAAAAGCTCCCTGGACAGTTTTTTTTCTTTTTCTTGGGACTGTTTAAACCTGTCCTGGACTGAAAAAGACCAGAGAGACACCGGGAGCTCACACCTGCGGCCCACCAGGGCCTGGACACCCCTGAGAGAGACTGAGAAAGAGCCGAGCTACACCCATGGCAAGGACACTTTCATTTTGCGGTGAGAGGTTTTATTGTTTCATATTATTCAATTGTTTGTGCTTGTGGGCTTTTTTTTGTTAAATAAATAGTTTTCTCCACTTTTTCTCAGAGGAAGTTTATTCCTGGACCAGCTGAGGGGGAGGGGCTGTTTGGGTTTGCTTCCCAGAGGAACCCCATTTGGAGGTTTCCTCCCAAATTTTCCCTAAACCAGGACAACAGTAAAAGAAGCTAAAGGCAGATGTTCGCTCTTACCATGCTGTATTTCAAAGCATTTTCAAGCTTCCCATCTGATGTGGTCTAAGACAAACACAGGCATTATAACCCACTACTTTGTGAGAAAAGTAGTCTTGTGCAGTTTGCAATTTACATATTGTGTAGGGAAACAAGAAGATACCACGGAATTATGTTAAAGTATCTTGCACAAGTTCAAGGCACCACTCTCCAGCTTTTTGGTGAACAATGAAAAAAATCTTCTTAAAACTATAACAACTTACATTATTCATAACGTAAAACTTAATAGATTTAACTGACAGTTTAAGTGGTGAACACCTCACTCATACCACCAAATGCTAAAGAAACTTGCCAAAAGAAGCAACATCATGTCCATAGAGATAGGCTTTGGAAATAATCTCTAACAAAAAGGAAAAAAGGTTAAAAAATTCAACTGCTGTTTATATTTGATAAGCTTGATGTGGAAAAAAACTTATGCTTTGTGGATATAAATGTTACTGAGAAACCATTTATTCAAGTTGTTTAGGAACATTGTACAAGAAAAATAGCTCAAATATTCTTTCCAAAAAAGACTCATCCTAGGAGAAATCAGCAAAAGTCATTCTGTCCTACTGAACTTCAACTATGGCACCTGCTTTGTAAGACTCATGAAACAGACGCAGGTATTTGTGATAATATTGCTGTTTACAAGGACAAGATCAGCACCATTGACCAGGCAACAAGTCAGCAGCACACTGGATGTATTCCATTCTGCTGCTGCAGCTATGTCCTCTCTTAGGACAGCTGACATGGACATAATAAGGATACCTACAACTCTGGTCATTTTAGGACTGTGGGAAAGGCCCAGCTATACCTTAAAGAGATGCCTTGAGATCAACCCAGGCTCTCACAGTGCACATTAATTCTGTGCCAAGGTTTGCTTGGTTGGACCTGAGAACTTTTAGCCTGTGCAGTTCACTTTCTAAAAGCCTTTAGGAGAATAAGAATCTCCATTTTAAAAAAGGAAAAAAAAAACCTGCAATGGAAATTTAGCAGCTTGACACTTTGAGCAAACATGCACAAGCTGTGCATTTGCTCCTTGTAGGAAATACAGAGAAATAGAAGACCAAGACTGAAGTCTCATGATCGAAATGTGAACCAGCACTTTGGTTAATTTTAGCTGCAGTTAATAGTCTGGATGTGTGAAAGTTCACACTCTCAGTTCTCTCCTGTGATTTTTTTTCCTTATCCAGTTAATGATCTGAGGCTTTCCAAAATGCCTGTTCCTCTTTGACAGATATTATATTAGACCTTTGCAGTAACTCCAAGTATTGCAAAACGTGTCAGAAGCAGCAATGAAGTGAACAATGTCCTTCTGTGCTTCTTCCTGAAGCAAACTTTGCATTTACCACTTGTGCTTAGTGTATCAATGACGTACTTTTGTCAGGAGTCTTAGAACAAGCACCTTCCTCTTCAGTAGTTTAATCAGCACACCTTTGTTTCCCTATGCATTTTATGCATCTCTGAACATGCAACACACCTAGTTAGACCTGCATTTTCTCAGCAATCGTTCAGTGATTTTGAATTTCGATTTTGCAGTAAATGAAGATTGAACCAGTTGAGTATCTCAACATTCCCATACACAGTGCAATCCCTTTCTCCTTTCTTTACACATTAATAATTTCAACATAGGAAAGTATTTTATCAAGAAGAAATTCAGGATACATCTCTGACAAATAGAAAGAAGAAAGAGCATTTCATGTAAGAAGACAACAGCAAGAAGAGAAATAGATATAAATATATAGAAGAATTAAAATTGCTTATTCCTTTTGACAGGAATTGTAAGGCTAGTGCAGTAATTGGAAAACTGGAATTTCAGGTAATTATATAACATCTGAAAAGCTTTACTGAAGAACTCCTATTCAAACACATCTTTGCTGAAGTCTCAAGTTTGAAAGTTTCCCAATTTTGAAAGTTTGAGTGTCATGTGTCAAAGATCAGCTCTGGAATAATTTAATTCACGCAATCCCTTTCACTACAGGACAGTAACTGATACCAGAAGAACAAGATGAAGATATTTCTCCCCCATAAGTTCTACCTACAACAACCCTCGTGTTGGAGTCCTCAGCATCTTGCAAAATGGAGTTTAAGTTTCCTACTGCGAACTCAGGAGAGCAAAAGCAGCTCCTTTTCATCTGCTCATCATACTAAAGTACTTTCAACGCTAACCTAGTACTTTTTCCATGTCTTTACTCTGGAAACGCTATTATCCATGTTATATAACTGCAAAAAATTTTTTTAAACAAAAAGGGATTTGAGAGAAAAAGTACTATGCAGTTCTGAGGTTTTTATCTCTCTGAAAACTAGTTTACGAGTTTCCTGCTTCCCACAGGATTAAGTGCATGATTATGTGAAGGAGAAGAATGTATAAATATGAGTACTAGTTAGCTCCATGTGTGTTGTAGTTCTGCATCTGCAACACTACCTTCTTATTTTCATTTAAAAACATTATATTTCTTCCTTGAAAAATGGCTGGAAAAACCTGAGATACCTTAAGGGGGGAAAAAATAAAGTCTATTTTGAATCAGTGAGTGCTTCCTCACATTGGTTCCTCTCTAGTGACCAATATTTTTTTTCTGCTTTCCTTTTGAAGATTAATGAAATATACACATTTCTCCCACTTGTCAAATAAATCCTAAGTAACTTCATCTGAAACATGATGTTATACTTCAGTAGCCACAAATGTGCAGTAGGGAAAGATAATCTCTTCTAAGTATTCTCTAAGGCATCTATGAAGAATTTCTTATAGCTTTCATTTCCCTCACAGAATCATACAATTTCTAAAGAAACCTAAGGCTACAGGCTGTCAACATTGTTGTTTAATCTATTAAATGTCATCATCAAGAATGAGAGTAAAGAAAGTGAAAGAAATGCATGCTTTCCAAATGGAGCTGCAAGCACAAAACTTGCTTAATCACACAGTATACCTTTCTTAAATCTCCTGATTTTAATAATATTAATATTTTTTCCAAAGCACTAGATAGGCACACAAAAAATATACAACACTATATTCCAGACAAGCAAATGAAACTATAATAAGAATACAAAGTCATTTTCCTACAAGAGTCATTGATGAGTCTTCAGGGCAAAACTGCCCAGGTTAAACTGCAGAGATCTTTCCATTGCGCACAGGCTTAACCTTCAGAACTGATGCCTAGGTTTTGGGGAGAGTTGCTCATTTCCATCCCTTTTCAATTTTTATAAATAACTGTCTAAAATAAAAAGAAGCTATGACTGTTTATATCATTAAAAGTTGATCTCTTTATATCAATATATATAACTTCCAGTATGAAAACTATTGCTTTTAAAATGCTTTATCTTCAACATATATACGAGACAGCAATCACTTGAAATTTTTTCATATAGAGATTGTAATTTGAATTTTTTTGTTAGTGGAACACAGCTTTTTGTCCCTGCTGCTAAGAATTATGAATTTCAGTCTCTGTCTTATCATATTTTGTGATCTCCAGATAGGAATGACAATCAAGACATACATAGACAAACACATATGCAGTAAGAACTTTGATTTCTAAAACATAGCCATCTGAAGGGCGTAATAGACTTGACAGTCTTCTTTTAAAATCAAGATAGGGTTTTATCAATTGTCCTTTCAGAAATCTTAAGATTATTTAAAAGCTCTTATGCAATGGAAACAGATGACAACTTTCTGAAGCCTAAGGAAAAAAAGAAGACAGATGATGTTGAAGAGAGTGATAAGAGAAGAGAGATGATGTTGAAAAACCGTTCAGGAATTCAGGGAGTACAAAAGCCTCAGCCAGCCCATGGGAATTATTCATTCACGTTTTTATTTATAGAAAGATACTATGGCATATTCATTTAGATGAGTGGCTTCACATAATGGGAAGTTGAACCAATTACAGAGCTGTAAAACACTACCAGCAGAAGTAACTGACAGAATATTTAAGACAGGCACTCCGGTACCTAAACTCTTAAGACATTCAAACAGTGTGATTCAGAAACTTCCTCCAGACTGGGAGCCCCTGAAAGACATACCTAAAAGAAAATGCAATCATCCCATTATCCCTGAAAGAGTTGTACCATTCACAGAAAGCGCACCACAGCAGCAAGAAACTCCAGTGATGACTTTGCCATGCAAGGTATGAGGTGCTTTACACACGGAGCAACTTATTTTGATTTACAAGAGCATATTTTCCTCTCTATTGTCTTTAGGATTTGATTTTGCTGGGTTGTCTTTTTTCTGATGCCCCAGAACTATCCAGTTCCTTATGTCAAGGTATCATCCCTGACATTTCACACCTTTTCTATTAGTTTCCCTAAAATTTCTACCTTCCTTAGTTCAAATTCTCCCTCATCCTCACAAGAAAAACTTGCCTTTTTCCCAAGACATCCAGCCATGTAAAAATTAAAAAGTGATGAAATGGAGAAGGGTTTCCTGGCTCAAAAGAATTGCAGTGTTTTGCTGGAAAAAAAGATATTCCTTGGATAAGCAATATAAATGTCATAGCTATTACTCACTAATATTTATCTTATACTTGTGCTCTAAGCTTCTGCTATAAAGCATCACCTTAAAGCTCATATTTTCCTTTATGAACAGTGAAGGAGGTTAAATCCATGAAGAGCTGGAAGGAGAACTTCGCAAACACAGGCAATGGGAACAGTTTGAGGGGTTATTTTTAATGTAGAAAGATTTAGCAATGCTAAAACTCTGCATGAGGTGACGGCAATTATCAAAGTTGTTTTAATTGGTAGAGTGAAGGAAAATTTTCAAGGCTTGTAAAAGTTTGTCACTGTTGTCAAGCTCTTTTGGAAGATGAGCCTTTCTACTGAGGAGAACATGGCATTTCTCCTTCTTCCATACTTTGATGCAATGTGTTGATAGTACCTAGAGAAAGCTGTTTTTATGGAGAACAGCTTTTAACAACTGGCTGTGTATCATATTTTTACAGAAAACTATCCTTACAAAAAAAATGCTCCTTAGTTTTTAAACCTGTACAAAACAGAGGCAACAAGACTTTGTGGGGAGGATCATTTCCCTCCCTTTCTTCCCAGCAAGATATGCAAAGATCAGATCTGTATCACCAGATAAGCTGGGTTATAGTTGACAACAGAAAACTCACCTTATTTGAGTATTATCAGGTGCAACATGAGCACATTGCAAGAGACCCACTGACAGAAGCTAGGGCACTGCAAGACCCAGATTTATGTACTGCAACTCCACAGAATGTTCCCAGATGGGTCCAAAAGCAGTGGAATAATGGAAAACACACTCAAAACAAGCCCATCAGAGATAGCACACAGGGAACATCCTATTTCTACTCAGTTCTGGAGGGTTTATAAGCTATTCAAAAGAAGCTGCCAGTCTGCAAGTTGTGGAGCTTGGAGGTGCTGGACCTGAATTTGTACAAACTCAGCTCCAGCATGTCAGGGTCCATTAGTACGTATCCAGCTCTTAGTTACATTGCTCAGATATTTACTCCATGTTCTCCACTCCTTCAGTGCACAGGATGGCCTCATCCTTCCTGTCACAGCAGTAGACAGTGCTGATCCCAAGCAACAGAGAAGCCAGTGAGGACAGCTACTCTGCTGGATCTCAGGCATAAATGAGGCAGAGGCTTGGGGGTGGGAAGGCTGACGGTACCCTTAGCTGCAATGACCATGAGATGCTGATGTTGTCAAAGACAATGGAAGGTCTTGTACCATAAGTATGAAATGGAAGAACGTGGAAACAGGAAAACGTGAGCCTGCTGCTAAATGAGGCAGGGAAGCCAGTGATACAGCCATAGAAAAAGGCTGAGGTAACAGTGCCTCCTTTGCCTCAGTCTTTCTTTACTAGCAAGATAAACCTTCAGGGGCCAGAGAAGATTCTGAAAGACTCCAGCAAGGAAGAGGTACCCTTGGTGGAAGAGGATCGGCACAGGGAAGGACTCTTAAGCAAATGGGTCATACCTGACACCATGGCCCCTGATGAGATGCACCCGTAAGTGCCAAGGGAGATGGGTGATGTCATTGTGAGGC
>WAAE01001998.1:0-73098 GCA_013400495.1 Nicator chloris | reverse complement strand
GAAAAGGAAAACAGAATGCCCTCCTGCCAGACTCTAACCTGACAGAAAATCACCTGCTCCAGTGGAGGCACAAAGAGTGTCTCCAGTCATACTGCATGTGCCCTCCTGCAATATATCTCTACACCCTGAGTGTATTGTTTTTTTCCTTTTTACTCTTTTGCTTCTCATCAGAAGAAAGTACATATGATGCCTTTCACTTCCCACCTTCTTGCACCCTAGTAGTCTCTTTTTTTTTGCTCTGAGCAGTGGTTCTGCAACAGAAGAGTAAGACTCCCTCTGGCCCTATTCCTAGATTTCTTGTAGTGCTTGTTGCCTTCTCTGCTCAAGTGTCTGTCATGAATTTAATCCTTTCCCCAGATTTTGTCCCCACTTTTCAAAAGCATTTCTGGAGAGTGTATCTGTTTTCTTCAAGCATAATTCCTGCATGCTGAAGTCACAAGTACAACAAATGATCCTGTCTTTCAGCTAAGGAATTTAAAAATCCTTCCAAAGTTACATGAAAATATCAGATATCCCTGCTCTGAAATGTGCTTTGGTTGCCCCTCTAGTTCTTGGCCACAGGTAAAGTAAACCAGTCTCATTTTAAGGCTCAGTTTGTCTTGGGTCACAGTTTACATGAAATTACCTTATCAGTTGTTCCAATGACTTTGTTATTACTGGCAATCATGTTTTATTTACTTCTTACCTCTCATCTACCTCATGAAAGAGTGAAAGCAATATTTGTCTGCTTTTTCTTCTTTAATCTCTAGCTATGCTAAAGCCTGTAAGATCTGAATACAGATACAGTTCTGGCTCCCATTGTTTTCCTGATTTTACACGGTCTCTCAATTAATCATTCCCACTGGTTGTTCTCTGTGTGTTGTCTTTTCCCTTTTCTTCCACTTCTTCATGCTCCTTTCTCTGCTGTGGATCTTGATCATCCAACCACCATTTCAGCTTGGAATGTGAGAGGCAAGTATAAAGGGTGAAGAGCCATTCCCATACACTTTCTTATGGATTGAGATTCACTGATTGGATTCTCTCCTTCTGGATGTCCATGATTCTTGCTAGAGCAGTTCAGTTAGTGAAGGCATTAATATTGTTCCCTCTCTCTGCCCAGAGAACCTTCTTCATGAAACACAGTATCAAGGCTGCTCTATTTTCCCAGATTTGGCTGAACTCAAAGCAGAGGATTAAAATTCAGAGGGAGGAAAAACACACATGCACAATTAAGTCAAGCTAGAACCTGAAATCCCTGGCAGAGGGGCTTCACTTGCAGCCAGCATGGAATCCAAAATCTTCCTTTCTGTAGTCTCCAATCTCCTTTCTGTCTAAAATCAGAAGTGGGATGTGACTGAGGGATGAGCCCTACTGACCAGAGACAGCAGCAGGGTTATGCCTCAGGCTGCCCCTCACTCCATGAAGCTACATTGCATTGTTTTGCACTTTCCACCGGAAATTATGCACTCTCAGCTCCATGGGAAACAAAAGCCTGTAGGAGGTCATGGAAAACCTCATGGGTTTTTCTGTTTTGCTAATCCGGTTGGTGAATCACTCTGACTACTTGCTTAATCTTACCTTCATTGTGTTATTTATCCTCAGCTTCAGGCAGCGGATGGGTGTCATCATTTGTGTGCCAGGCTGCCATGCTAACACTGGGCATGTTGCTATACCCTCTAAACAATACGGTTTTGAGGACTAATGCCCCACTCTGCACTAAAACGGGTACATGTCTTGATAAGAGGGTTTGGCCATCTTTTCGCTGGTCTGTAATACAACACAGTTCACACAAGTACTGAACATATCACAAACAGGGAACCTTCAGGACAATTAAAATATGCCCAGCCTCATCCTGTATTTTGTCCTTTCTCAGACAAATAGCTGCCATTTGAGGTAAGGTCCTACAATGGCTTTATCAACCACAAAAACAGTCCCATAACCTGTTCTCTCTAGCATGCTGATTATAGATCTGATGATTGGGCAGGACTAAAGAACTGGAGCACAGCTGTTTGCTTTTTAAATGACTCAGGGGAAAAGTCATAAACACAGAGACACACATACACAATTTAAGTGGCTCATTAATCTGAGGAGATGTTCTCTCTTTGATGGGCTGCACTGCAGTCTGAGCCAGGCAATGCAAAAAATCTTTTCTTGCCTGAGTAATTTGAGAGAAGAAATTCCAAATGCTCAGTTAAAAATTACTGCATCTCCACATTAGGCATAAGTACTGTGGATTTTAATACAGAAAACATTGAGAACCCTTTCCTTTTTCCATCAACTGGTAGGGTGTTTCAAATTACAGTACTGTGCCAGGTCTATGTTTTTCCCTCTATTAGAGGCAGTCCTTGGTGTTGAGACACCTCCCAGATAGATTTCAAAAGTCTTTGGCAAATATTTATATTTTCTGGGCCCATAAACTACAAAACTCATTTCCATGATGGACAACTGACGTTAAAACTAATTTTCTTCATTACTCCCACCGCATAAGCTACTGAAAGTCTTAGAGTCAAGATATGTTCATGAAACCAAACAATACTCTGGAGAATACTTTGTTGTATCTATTCCCCTTGAAACTAAAACCAGGCAAGTAAAAACTCTCCAGACACCATGGCAGTAAACAATCTGACTAAAATCTGCTTTGCCCGTAAGATATCCACTATCCTTAATCATGCCAGTTCTGTTTGCAGAGCATGGTGACACAGTAAAATATACACAGGCAGATTACTCGACTACTTTAATACACTGAATGACATATCAAACTGATAACTCCAGCCTTTCTCACCTTCAAATGCCATCAAGAAAACTGCGATACCATAAGGTTTGTCAAAGATATTGACAAGGATTACAGAGCTGTGGACCAACACTGAAATTTGCATATTTCATATGAGCCTTACCCTTTTACTCCTGTTACCTCTGTGCCACTCAAGTGATGTAAGAAATGCAAGTTATGACTTTCTCCTGGGCATTTCTCACACAAACAAAAATTGCAACATATAAAACCACAGGTTTCCTGATGCAACCTATGAAGAGTTTTCCGAATCAGTGTTGCTACAGTTTGAACTTCACAGTCAGCAATGTGGAGTTTTCTAACTCTGACAGCACACACCATCTGACAGTACACACCATCTGTTCTAGCCATGTTCAGGACAAACCACGTAAGATCTTTTTCTTCATGGATGTCATTGGAGAACTGCCTTTTTCAGAGATTTCCAAGTCCTCACTAAACCTAGCCTAGGTATGATAACTTCTACAAGCAGCTGGGAGAAGTCTCACAATCACTAACTCTTGTTATTGTGGGAGATTTCAACTTAGCATATGTCTGTTCAAATCACTACACAGCAGAGATGAAAAATTCCAGAAGGTTCCTGGATTGTGTGAAAGGTAACTTCCTGACATAGCTGGTGAGGAAGACAACTAGGGAAGGTGCCGCTGGGCCTCCTATCTGTGAACTGGTGGGGAAAGTGATGTCTGGGGGCCACCTTGGGCACAGCAATGACAAAATTCTCAGAGAAATAAGAGGAGTGCTAGCAGAATGGCTACCTTGGCTTTCCAGAGGTCAGACTTTGGCCTGTTTAAGAGCCTGGTTGACAGAGTCCCTTGGTAGGCATTATGAAGGGCAAAAGAGTCCAAGAATGCTGGATGCTGTCCAAACAGAAAATCTTAAAGGCACAGGAGCAGGCAGTCTCCATGAGCTGAAAGATGAGCCAGTGGGGGAGACTGGCCTGGATAGAAAGAGAGCTTTTTCTGGAACTCAGGGAAAAAAGAAGGAGTATGATCTTTTGAAGAAGGGGTAGGAAACTCAGGAACAGTACAAGGAGGTTGGGAGGTTATGCAGGAAGAGAATTAGAAGAACCAAACCCCAGCAAGTACTTAGTCTGGCTACTGCCATGAAAGACAATAAGAAATGTTTCTATAGCTACATCAACAACAAGGGGAGGGCTAAGGAGAACTGTATGAAGTTAAACAAGGCAAAGTGCTGGGTCCTGCGCTTAGGTCACAGCAACCTCATGAAGAGTTACAGGCTTAGGGAAGGGTGGCTGCAAAGACGTCTGCTAGAAAAGGACCGGGGAGTGTTGGTCACTACCAGCTGAACGTGAACCAGGGTGTGCCCAGGTGGCCAAGGCCAATGGCATCCAGGGGTGTCTCAGCAATAGTGTGGCCAGCAGGACTAGGGCAGTGATTGTGCCCCTGTACTCAGCAATGTTGGGGCCACACCTCAAATGCCATGCCCAGTTCTGGAGCCCTCACTGCAAGAAGGCCACTGAGGTGCCAGAGTGAGTCCAGAGAAGGGCAACAGAGCTGGAAAAGGGTCTGGAGCACAAGTCCTATGAGGAAAAGCTCAGGGAGCTGAGGAGGCTTAGGGGGTCCTTATCGCTCTCTACAATTACCTTAAAGAGGGTGGATCAAGGTGGGGGTAGGTTGGTCTCTTCTCCTATGTAGCAAGAAACAGGAGAAGAGGAGATGGCATCCAGTTGTAGCCGGGGAGGTTTAGATTTGAACATTAGAAAAAAAATCCTCACTACAAGGATTGTCAAGCACTGAAACAGGCTGCCCACGGAGGTGGTGGTGTCACCATCCCTAGAGGAATTAAAAAGAGGTATAGATGTGGCACTTAGGGGCATGGTTTACTGGTGGTCTTGACAGTTTGACTCAATGAACTTAAGGGCCTTTTTCACCCTAAACGATTGCACGGTTCTATGATTCTAAGAAACAAAGAAGATACATAAGTAGGAAAGCATACTAAACAAGTGAAGCCACAGTAGTTGCTTTATCCCCCCTAGATTCAAATGTGTTAGGGAAGGGCAGAAATGACAAGCAAATCGTTACAATAGTCACAACACCCAGATGAACACCATCCTGACACTTGCTCTTTCCTGTGATCAGTACAGCGATGTGGTGCTTGAACAGGAAAACTCACATATCAATGGACTGTCAAGGAAGTCCAAAGTTATGTTGTTTTTCATAGGCATTTTCATAAGCATTTTAGGTCTGATCTCTATTTCTAGCAGTGATTTCTGCATTCAGTCATTGCCAAAAGAAGGTTGTGACTAAACAGATCATCGAGAGCAATGTGCTCCATTTCAGTGATGATAATGTAATATTTAGAGGTGTAACTAACTTTTTTTTTTATTAAAGCTGCTCTATCCAGGATGGTGAACACACTAACACCTACCCAAATAGTTCAGTAAATTTCAGCTATTTTTTTTTTAATGTTGTGCATTAGCCAATAAGTAATTGCTTTATACTGTTAACATATACTGTGTATATGTTCTTGTCAGAGTCTTTTTGCCAGGACATCTTAAAGATGACTTGGCAAGCCAGTGCAAAAGAGGGGTTGTAAAAGGGCCTCCATGAGTTTGAAATGAGAAGATAAAGCATGTGGTCAAATCCAAGGCCATGAGGGAAGTCGCCTTTTCCATGGAACCTCAGTGAAGTTACTCCAGACTCCAGCCATTGACCTGAAACCACGTATCAACACCCTTCCTTACCAACACAGGAGGGTTGCCTCACTATTGCTAAACTTAGATCATCTTTTCTTTGCCTTACCTCTATGACATTAGGTAGATGATCCAGACAGGCTTACAACTGACTTCACTGAAAATTGTGATTGTCCCCAGCTAAGCATTTTATAAATGCTTTCCAAGCCTTTGTGTGAGGCAGAACTCCTTATTTTCACACTTCCATGAAGCATGGGGGTTTCTTCCATTTTAGAGCCAAGATGTATTTCAATATCTATGTATTCTACTGTTTTTCTCTCCCTCTTACCTTGATAAGTGTATTCTCAGTATTTGTACTTTCTGTGAACCCCGTGACTCTTGGCAGCAGCAGTAAATTTCCACATATTGCGTCAACAGCTATGTCAGAAGAAGGTAGAGTTTAAGTAATTGTTTTGCTAGCTGAAAGGCTTTAGATGGCAAACAGAAATAATTGTCTTTTATCCATTGGTAAAAGAAGTGTAGAAAACCAGATCAAGTGTAAGTTAAAAAGAAAAAACAGATTAAGTAACTCAGCAAATAAGGAAGAGATTTGCACGTTATTTGCAGTATGCTTATAACAGAATTAATTTGACAAGACATGCATGTTAACCATACAGAACCCGAAAACATATCTAAGTCTTTTCCCTACGCAAATACAATGATTGTTGGTTCTTAGTTACATTTTTAGCTAAAGGAAAAATTCCTATCTGGCTGAGGACTCTAATTGATTGCTCTGACACACAAACTGGCAAAAATATAACCTTATGGGCTTCATAGATTTCCATAGGTAATTTATTCTGACACAGTACTGCCATTGTTGCTAAATGTTTATAACACTTCTGAGGGGCTGGAGGGAGTTCCTATTCATCCTTCAGTAAACGTGATCATGACCTGATGCTGCATTGATAGCCTTCCTCAATCTGCTTATAGCTATTGTTCATTTACAAGAACAATGAACAATGAATAGATGGAAGAAAGGCTTTGTTTGTCTTATGTTGTCAGCTGGACAAAGGAAGATGTTAATGCTGTTTTACAGTCAGTGTGATATATTATCTAAACCGCATTTGGTTTCTTTCTTTAATTTGCTAAGTGCTTAATGATTTTCCTCCTTCTGTTCCCACTATTGGGTTTACACTTGACTACTGTTTACCATTTTCTCTGATGATTTTTGATTTCTTTTTCCATAGTTCAAAGCAACAAGTAATTTTTTCTCTGAACATATGCAAAAGAATTTCTCTGCTTCTCTGTCTGTGGAAATTAGACTGATGTGGCAGCACAAGCTGAAAACTTTCTGTTTAGTGTCATTCATATTTCTCCAGAATCTTAACATTCAGGGCTGTTATGACTATCAAGATCTTTAACCTTTCCTTTGAAAGCAAAGTACATTCCAGCAATTGGATCACTCACTAAATTTTAGATTTACATCATGAGTTAGTCTGGCTCAAGCCAGTATGACTCAAATATGACCCAAAAGACTGACATTTTTGCACAATATTGCATTTTCCCCCATATTTTCCCTGCCTGCTGCAAACTTATTAGAAGTAAGCTTTTCCAGCACTAACTAGAGAAGTTATTTCAGTTTCTCAAGAACGAAAAAAAAGTAAAATCAGGAAATCTCCTAACTATGTAGAGAAGTTGAATTTCCTACTGGGAGAATAACTGAGATCTTTTATTTTGGTTCGGAGCAACACACATATGAAGTACCCCAAAACATTTGGTTATGTATCCATTCTGAAGGAGACTTATGCTCTGCTTTCCTTAAGTACTGCTTCACAGCAGTTGCAGTTCACTGTCTCCAAAGGGCTGGGAGCAGTGCACCAAATCTGCCATCTTGCAGTGTGGAGTTGGATGATTAATCTGAATTATGCACTCAAGTATGCAAAACAGTAGCCTAAACAGGCTGATACACAAAAGGTTCAACCTACTGGCCTTTTGCATGTTTTTTTTAAATATATCAAGATTTCTACTCCTGCTCTTGTCTTTGAAGACAAGACCCTAATGCCTGCATGACTGTGGATGTTTTGATGTGGCAGATAATCAACTGGGAACAAAATAATATTGTGTAGCCTATTGAGCAGTCATTTGATAACATCTATTTTTATCTATATGAAAACCAGATGTCCCAACAACAACTTTTAAATGATGCACACTTTCCTCTCTGGTTTACCACCCTGGAAAATGTGGTAGAGCAGTCATGTCATTGCTTAAGTCATTCAGCAGCCTTGTCACATAATGTTTGCAACACAGCAGCAGCAGCAACAGCAGCACGGGTTTTTCACAGGTGTTAAATGCATCTGACAACGCAATCGACCTCTTGGGTATATTTACTTCCCAGCTAAAGAGCCTGCTCAGTTTCAGGATGAGAGAGTTGACAACACTCACAACCCTGTGAGTCTCATGCTTTTGGGTGGTACCCACAAGAAAGCCCAGCTGGCTCCAGGAGCTTGCCAGAGAGCCCTGCTATTTCTACTTTTTGGCCACAAAGGACAGCCACACTGTTTCTGTTGGAAACAGCTGTAGTGGCTGCCAGATAAACTGCAGTCTTATGCAGTCTGTGATCAGAGGATCCCTTAGGCAGAGCAAACCTGCCACCCCATTTCATCAGTGTATTCAGCGCATTTCTGCTTTGCCTAGAAAACTGCTGCTATATTTCCAGAAATCCACTTAGGACCACAGTTGTATCTGTTTTGCAGGAATATTTGCATGTGGTGGAAAGCCACAGGGGATAGACAACTATACAAACCAAGATTTACACTCCTGTAGACAGATCACCTCCATTGAGTACTCAGGATTTCAGCGCAATCACACAATACCTCCATGTTTACATAGTAATATCCCAGCAGTACACTGACCTTTTCTCAATGCTTTTTATAAAGAGAGTTCAGAGAGAAAACATGTTCAAAGATTCATAACTAAAGTTCTGTAATTCCAGGTAAATCCCTCTGTGGAAGTTGACTTCACTTCTTGTTCAGATCTCCCGTCTAACATGTGAATGTCAGCCTCTGGTTGAACCCCATATGTGCAGAACACACAGTCCCTGCATATAAGGCTTCTGATGCAGTATCTGTATGGCTTTAGCAGAATTCCCCCCAAATGATTGTCTTACCTTTTCAACACAAAGGTCTGCTGGCATCCTGCTCTGAGAAGCGTCTGTTTACCAGCTGTGTTCAAAGGGTTTGATAACATGTTATGAAACTCCAGCAGACTGCACAGCAGCTGTTCTCTATCTATTTCATATATTTGATCCAGAGAAGGGAAAGAAAGGGTTTTACTAAGAAGAAAAATAGAGTAGCCAATAGTACCACCCCAAAAAATAATGATACATTTTTAAATGTTTTTTCAAAAACCCATAACATCCCTTAGCTGCCCAAGGGGGCAGTTGTTCTCTAGGATTTATCAATTATAATTTCTGCAAAGAGTAAAATTAAAGGAATTGTCTTATTTGAAGCTGGGTATAACAGAGGAATGCAAATCCAAGGGCTAGATAACTGAGCACTGTGCGTTCTGTGTTGGTGCTCCACAAAATCCACTCTGTCGACATGATTCATTGGAATTTTGTTTCATAAATTTTAATGTGGGAAACATGGCGTTCTAGACAAACAAGAATGCAGGCGTATCCTCTGCATAACATTGGCATTTTAAACAGCCTCGGCCTCTCTATTCTCAAAAAAAAAAAACAAGGAAGGAAGTGATTACTGCAGGATTTGTACAACTGTGGAGCCCAGCCGATAATGCTGATAATAATAAAACTCCCTCTGTGTAGCTGTGTTCTCACCAGGAGAACTCAAAGAGGTCCTTTGTTTGCTTGTTTGTTTTACAAAAGAGGTTTGTACCATTAGTTCCTTTTTCCAGATGGTGAAGTTGAGGCATGGAGGAGTGAAATCTTGCAGAAATGGCTAGGAAAACAATCCAAGAGTTCCAGCCCCCAAGGTCTTATCTCTCTCCACTACACCATCTTGTTGTTTCATACAGTAAAAGGGGATGTCCCAATGGAAAATCTACAACCTAACATTTCCTCCTTGTATGGATTAAATACAACTAAAGAAAAGGTCCTTTTTTTTAGCACAAGCCATGAGGCAGTTTAGATGTCCAGGGACATGTCAGGGAAAAAAAAACGACAACAAAAAATGCTTAATCTAATACAAAATAGTCACATATTTTAGCCAGGTAGAATATTTCTGCTTCAGAGATTTTAGCTGACCACATATGCTTTGATTCAACCTGTTAATAAAAAAACCCTAAACCCTAAACTCAAACCAAAGAAACAAAATCCAAAAAATCCCAGGGAGCCCTATGCCTTAATGCAACAAATGTTTTGTTGTGCATTGTTCCTGATGATGAAAAGGACATACTCCTGTCTGAGGCTGCATCCTCCCATTAATGACAGGTCTGGAAAAATATTAAATAGGAAAATGATAGTAAAAGAATCTTCTAAATTCACATTTGAAACAAAATGTAAACTTTCCATGCATGCCTGTTCATTTTTTTACAAAAATGTTATATTTTATGGAAATGCCAAGAGAAACCAAAAGTTTCCCTGTATCACCTATTGTTTTACAAAGAATAGTGAAAGCATACATACCTGAAATAAGTTTATCTTGATACAATGACTTGAATATTTTTAGAAAGATTTTGCACAATTAAGGAAACTAAATACCATTGAAAAATACTTTCCCTTTAGATCTCATTGTGAGGATATCAAGTAATTGAAGTATCAGAAGTGATTAAAGAAGGACTCAGTAGTATTTCAAGACAAAGCAATATGTTTCTTAGAATGTTGCCAGGATGTTATGAGGAAAGGGAAAATATTAAAAACCTGTGGGATCACTTGCGTTAATTAATCTACAACACACATATTCTTTGTTCTAGGGACAAAAATACAGAGATGAGGTAATCTGTGTGCTTTAATGCTAAGCAATATATGAAAGCAACTGCCCTGACCGGTGCTTATCCTGTTATATATGAGACCACGATACTTGTGTAAGTTATGGATATGGGAAGAGAATATTTCTAGCATTTAATATTAATAACCACAGAAAGCAGCCACGTTTTCTCATAAAGCAATCTGGTCCAGAATATATGAGCTGAATGGGTCTGAATTGTCACTGCATGACTCACAACCAACAAAAAACTTAAGATATCTCTCAAATTTAAAATCCTGGGCAAAATAATGTGTCACTGAAAGCTGTCATTCTTGGTCAAATTTTCACTTGACCAGTAGTGACCACTTTTTCAAACAGTCAGGAGCTTCAGTTTTATCAGTGCTCACATGGATGGCACAGGTATAAATAAGCACTCCTCCATCTCAACAGTGGCTGGACCTGAATGATATCTGAAAGAAATAAAGGCTGATCTTCCCCTCTTCTTCTCACATCAAAGAATATAAAGAAGAGATTATTGACTTGGATCATTGTAATCTTTGAACAAAACAAAATGCAACTAAAATCTCATAGATACTTGAGAGAATATTTTTGCCTGCGTTGTTTACTTCTGAACAAAAGATGTGTCTAGAGTGCTTGTGATAAGGCATCAAGTCCCTTTCACATCTTTCACCATGTTCCAAGGCAGATCATAATACAGCTTATTAATGAACTATTAATGTTTATTTATTAGCAAGTGTTAGCTTGTTTACTCCATTACTTTAATTAATCTAATAGCTTTGCTGCTCAAGACAAGCTGCAATCGGACTTAAAATATACTATAAACAAACTAGGTGTTGTATAACTTCAAGAAAATGTTTTTCCATTTCTAAAATTTGTTTTTAAGTATCGAGAATGTGGTCATTCCAGCCTGCATGAACTGGATCCTTCAAACCCATGGTCTTTGGTAAACAAGTCATACCATGCTTGGTTTCAAAGTGGGCAGAGAGCTTCAAATACATCCACAGAGTTTCTTGTTTCCTTGTTTCTAGCAGATCTACAATTGCCATTGGCTCAGCAATGCTTACAAATGGATTTTGTGCTTTTATTTTGTTGGAAATAAGAACTAGCCATTGCCTTTCAGTCCTCAATATTTTTGTTAGAAAACACTTTAAAGTTTCTTTTTTATCTCTAAAAATTCCAGACACACAAAAGGTGGTCTAAAATTTTCCATTGAGTTCCTCAAAATTGAAAGACATAACTGCACATTTCTGTAAATGGAGGCTAGGGGCTTACAGAAGACCAATTTCTTGCATTGCGTTAATTTGAAGGTTTGAATCAGCCTTGTACCCAGCCTATGTTTCCTTGTAATACAATCTATATGCTCCAAGTAAAACTTGCATGCTAAAGGTACTCCTTGTCAGACAGAGCAAAATAACTAAAAAACCCCTAGAGTAACGCTACCCAAGAATTAGGAACAAGAATCTCAGAACTTGTTTCATTGGATGTCTTGCTATTGGTCGAAAAAGTAGGAAAATCTGCATGGATCCCTAGTATCTCTCTTACGTTGAACATATTTTACTCCTCAAACAAAGTTCACAGTGCAACTACCATGAGGAATAGATGGATTGATGCCACCTGTAAGATGGATGTGATGCATATAAAGAAGATTCAGGCAGTGTCTCATCTCCCCATGTTGCAAAATTGATGAGAGTACTGGTTCTGTCAGAAATATTAGATATTAGAGCAGCCAGGCTTATGATGTTCCTGTTGAGTCACGGTTATTCTGATTTATTTATACGATGCTGAAAAAGCAATGGCAAACAAATGAAATACAAAGCATATTTAAAAGCAAAAACCAACACTCTGTTCCCTGCACATGGATATCCCCCTATCACTCAGACACAGTATTTCAACCTGCACTTGTTTGTTGAGTCAGGGAGACCAAAATAGCATGTGATGAAATCCAATACAGTAACCTGGGTGTTCAATGCTGGTTAAGCTATTAGGCAACCCTGACATTTCCAAACAGAAAATGCTGGATCCGCTTCCTTGTTTGCAGGTTGTACAGCCCTGCCCGTCGCACAGGGAGCAGAGAGGAAGCAGTACTCAGTGTTAGTCCAGCAGGAGAGGGTTCTGTTCAGCCCACCTGGTGGGGTTTGTGTGTGAAGGTTATAGCTGCTGATCCAGACTTCCTCACCCTGCCTCCCTCCATCAGGGGGTGTGGGTCAGTGCTACTACCCTGCTCTCAGGGCCAATGCACAGAAGTGACCTCAGTTTTCTCAGCTTTCTACAGCACCCTCCAATAAGGAAAACAGACCCAAACCCCATTGGCACCATGTGCTTGACTGTCCATGCCCTTTTCTTCCTCCGTCTGCCTCATCACTGTCCCTTCTCCTCCCTTCTCAGCCTGTTAGCTCGCATGCTGCCAAGAAAACCCTCAGATAAGGTGCTGACTGCTCATCTGCTGTACCCTTTTCTTTACTCATTATTTTCATCTTTGGTTTGATTTGGTTTGGCTTGTAAGACTCAAAAAACAAGGAGCTTATGGAGATCCGTTTGCACAGTCTACCATAACTTGGGATGACTTTTAATTACTCCTTAAATGAAGGTAGCATATTTCTTTTTGTCCTATCCCAGTCATCATCAACATCTCAACATATGGAGGTAGATAGTATGTGAAGATTGTAAGGGATTCTGTTTCTGTGTCTTTTTTATCATTCTGCTGAGATTCATTACTGCAGATACTGGGGCAACTGGAGCATTAAAGATGCAGAGACAAGGCCTAAGGCATAACATTTTTCTGAGGAAAGCTAGAATACAAACATTTAAATACTTGCTCCTAAATTTATTGAGCCTTACCCAACTACAGTCATTGAGAAATTTGAAGAAAATGGCACAGAAAGGAATGATGTGGCCAGAGTTGTAAATAATTGAAATGAGCAAGGATAAACAGCTGCTAATTTCATCAGATACTCTAGGGCTATATCAATTATGTTCTGACCAGACTTTAAAAGCCAGCTGATGAACTTAATTATCGAGAAAAAGACTCAACAGGCCAGCTAAATGGGACAAAGTTACTGTCTGCTAATGTTATGCAAAAAAGCCAGAGCCTTGGAGGATTGACACTGCTATACAAAAGGAGAAGAAGCTGCTATGACCTCTCATGGCAATGCTTCTGAAAACATAGCAAACAAATAAGGTCTGCCTTTTATGCCTGAATACATGCTGAACAAAAAGGTATAACTAAACCAGATGATATATTAACAAAGGCAAGACTTATGGCTTGTCGAAAAAGGCTTGTTAACAGACTCATGACTGAAAAGTATTTTGGTCTTGGTGACAGCTGATAGCAAAGCACAGGAGAAGATTTCTAATCTATTTGGTTTAATGTGAATTGGTTAATTCCTTAAAAGAAGAAGCAAAGGTTGTTAACGTGGATCATAGCTTTTAGGCCCTTTCAAGACAACATGCTTTCATCTCAGTGCCTGTAACTGAGGGTTATGAGTCAGATGCTGATATTTTGCCCTAGGCTCTTATGGTTGGAGGATTCCAATTTTGGTGCAGCACTTGATGCTTGTAAGTAAATGAGTCTGCTATTTATAGGTAATATTGAGACAAGTATGCTACATTTTCTGTGCAGAACTTGGAGGCTGTGGCGTAAGGGACCACCCATTGTGGGATAGAGCAAAACACTCGAAATAATTAATGCACTAGGGTTTGAGATATCAGAACATCCTGTGCATGGTAGCTCTTCTCTGTCTCACCTACTGCCCTTTATAATATTGCATTAGGGGAATGGCCCAAAGAGCGGTATCTACCCATTGTTACAGAAAAAAATGGTAGAATCCTTCATGCCATAGTAAAGGGAGGGACAGATAAAAAGAAAGAAAAGTTAAAGACAAATTTTTAAACCCATGTTTTTAAGTTAGTAGGTGTTGAACCTTTGCATCCTAAACTTCTAAAAGAAATGCCTGCTGACCAAGTACCAGGAATGCTGATATTCAATAACCTGGCTGGGTAAATTCCAGAACAACTGGGAGATTATACACGCAGTCATCCGTCAAATAAAAACCTGCAAGAGGAAGGTTTTATTTATAAAAAAAATTTAAATTAGGAGAAAAGAGCTCATGTTAATTAATACAAGACTAGAGGGAGAATGATAGTTAAAGTTGTTCCTTTAATTCACTCACATGGTTAGCTTAGCGTAGTTATATCATTAGATTGTTGTGTATTTTCTAATCACAACATTTATGTATTGAAGACATAAAAGAAAATAGTGATTAGCTTCTTGAACCATATCAAAATGTGTTCAAGAGCAGCAATGATAATTGAGAGTGTTTGTTTCCAGTGAGAACCCCCTAGAAGACAGATTTTGAAATGATGAGGACTTTTCTGATGGTTTTTGTAAGGATATGACAATTAGCAGAATGGTCATCAATTAAAAGAAGAGGCCTTCAGTACAGAACAAGGGAAATGGCTTGCTAAATGGAATATAAATTCTGCTTGTTTTTTAAAAAGCACAGATGAAAAGATACATGCAGAAACCACAATGCAAATAAACTTTTCAACGCAGGAAACAGCTCCTCTGGAAAAAACATTGGATCCATAGGACAGTCAGCTCATCCTCAGCGATCTGTGAAGCACTGGGTCCAAACGGAACGGGACACTGCTGACTGGTGAAAAGTCCTGGGTGATCCTGCCTCTGCAGTGGAGCAGGACGGAGGTATCTTCCCTGCACTGGGCATACAGAGGCTGCCTGACTGCTGGCAAACTCACTGACAGTCCAGGTGGTGATGA
Source organism: Nicator chloris (assembly GCA_013400495.1). Lineage (NCBI taxonomy): Eukaryota > Metazoa > Chordata > Aves > Passeriformes > Pycnonotidae > Nicator > Nicator chloris. Next base: position 57,983 of record WAAE01001998.1, on the reverse strand, counting down.
GTGAGAGAAGACTCAATATAATTTGTTTAAGTTAGACTTTTATATACCTGTAAAGAGGATACAATAAAAGCTAAATTTGATAGTTTTGCCGTCTCCAGTCCATCGACAAGGATGTGTAACAGGGTTCAGTGAGTAAAAATAGGAGCTGCATTAACACAGACAAAGAATAAGGATATTATCTAAAACTAGAAATCAATTTTAATTCCAAATTAAACTTGAAAAATTACTGTTTTGATGGTTTAATTTATCAGCTTCATTTCCTTCACTGAAAATATATTTTCTTTGCAAAATTTTGTCTGATAAATGTGTCCTCCATACATTTTGCTAACATAGTCATATTTGTTATAAATCTAATCTTTTAAATACTTCTAATCAGCTTAAAAATTTCAGTAAAATGTAAGTGTAGACCAGGATCCTATTAGCCTTATCAGTCATCAGTTTCTTTTGATAATTTGAGCTCTAGGATAACCTTGACCCATTATAAACTATTAAAACTCATAAAACCCATGCTTACAACATCCAGAATTTTCTCAAAATTTTTTTTTTTTGTGCTCCCATGTAAACCATGCTATAGACACCAAGATATTTGTTATGATTTCAAGTCTGGTGTAGTTCTGCATCATTCTTTGAAGGCCCTCTTGGTTTGAAAAACTCCAAATGAAACATGCAGTCCTGAAGACTTCGAACACCGACGCAGCGTTACCTGTTCAGAATTTGCCAAAATAGAAATTCTACTGGTAGAATGGAGTAACGTCAGACCAAAGTCCAGGTCTGTCAGCAATAAAAACTACAAGGGAAAACATACTAGTTAAAAGATCCTTTGTCACTTTGTCAAACCAAAAATGTTTTAATTCTTCTAATATAAACAGCTTTTTAAGTCTAACTTTCCAGTCATAACAAAATAACGAGTATTTTATTAGAGACCAGATTTGATAAAGTTCTCACACAATCTATAACTATGACTATATAATCCTATTTTCATCATGCACATAAATAAATCTACTCAACAGATTCTCCCCCATCCAAATTACACTAGAAGAAATTGGAGATTATACTCTGAAGATATTGTGTCAGATTCACGCTGCAATAACCAAAAACTGGATGTGGATCGTTTGGTGTGCCCTGCAGTCTATAAGAAGTATTGATGCACTAAGTAAATGTTCTTGCACACCACAGGATGTTAGTTACAGACAATGGATATGCTCCTAAAATATAAATTTAGCTATCAAACTGCAAAACAAATTTGATGAAGTTCACAGGTCTAGTGAGAGCTGAACGAGGTCTATTGTGAAGATTTTAGAACAGCCCAGAGGCAGAGACAGCTCAAGCTTGTAGTCAGTGAAAAAACAATCACTAAAATGCTTAACACCTTATAACCTGTTTTTTATTACTTTAGCTCTAGAACATTGATTTAATTTTCTTCTCTTTACTGCCTTCAGATTTTGAATCGAAAAAGATTTTTCAAGGCAACTTTTTAAAGTCTGCCTTTACTGGAAATTTTTTTTTAAGTTGACTACAGATCTAGAAGGTCTGTGGAATGGGCTGGTATTGCTGAATTTAAAAACTGCAGAAAAAATGAAGTTAAGTATGAATTTAGACTGCAAAATGTCATGCATTACTCTGTAAGTTGATTTGACAGATTTGAAAAGGCAATTAACAGATAAGAAAAGGCTGTGGATAAACATATGGATTGGTATAGAGAGAGAGGAAACAGGTAAGGGTAAAAGTGTATTATTTATTTTCCAAGAACATGTAAAAGGGCAGAATTCCTAAAAAAAAAAAAAAAAAAAAAAGTTTTAAAAAAGGAGCATATACAAAAGGAGCAAATACATTTGTGTGTTATATGTAAAAGGCAGTATGAAGAAAACAAGGGAAAAATAAAATAAGAATCACGGAATTGTAGAACCTCAGATGGCACCAAAAAAAGCATTTAGTCCAGTACCTGTTCATGCAGGCTAGAGCCAGTTGCCCATGACCATGGCCAGGTTTTGAATATTCCCATTGGAATATTGGTTGGAGAGTCTACAACCTTTCTGCAATGTCTGGGCCTTGTTTCTCTCCTCAACCACCTTCACTATAAAAACATATTTTCCTGTATTTGGATACATTTTCTTGTGTTTCCATTTGGGATGATTGTCTCTAGTCCTGCCACTGGACACTACTGAGAAGAGTCTGACTCTCTCTTCTTTCTCCATCAGGTATTTAGAAACCTCCTCTTCCCTGGTTTGAACAGTTCCAGCTCTCTCAGTGCCCCTTGTGTGAGAGATGTCTCAATTCCTTCATCATCTTCACAGTGCTTTACTAGACTTGCTCCAATAGCTCTGTATCCCTCTTGCATTGGGAAGCCCAGAATTGCTTCTCTCACCTGTTTTTGATTTTTCTGATGGTTGGGAGTCCTGAGTAGGAGGAAAGTTGATCTTTAAAAATCAACTAATTCTCTTGGACCATTCTCCTTTACAGGACCATATCCCATGAGATTCCTCCAAGCAGATCCTTGAATATGCCAAAGACTTCTATCCTGACATCCAGGATAGTGATCTTGGTTTTTGGCCTGCTTCTCCCTAGTCAAAGGATAAAAGTGAAGGAGGAAAGAGAAAAGAAGCAATGAGAAGATGAAATGAAAATTTCTATCCTTCTCTTTTGTGTCTTTTTATACTTCTCCCTTCTTGCTTTTCCTTGCTTCTAATTGTGTCAAACACTTTAGAATATTAGAATAATTTAGTTTGGAAAAGACCTTTAGTTTGGAAAAAACAAGTCCGGCTTTTAACCCAACACTCTCCAACACCAAACCATGTCTGTAAGTCACCATCCAGGCTTGGTGACTCCATCTCTTCCCTGGGCAGCCTGTTGAAATGCCTGGCCACCCTTTTAATGAATAACTTTTTTCCTAATATCCAATCTAAACCTCCATTAGCACAACTGGAGTCAATTTCTCCTTTTCCTATTGCTGGTTACTTGTGAGAAAAAAAATGACCCCCACTTGGTTACAGCCTCCTTTCAGGTAGTTGTGGAGAGAGACAAACCTCCTTTTCTCCAGGCTAAACACCCCCACCTCCCTCAGCTTCTCCTCATGAGACTCCAGCCCCTTCCCCAGCTCTGCTATCCTTCTTTGGACATGCTCCATCTCCTCGATGTCCTTGTTGTGGTGAGGGGCCCAGCATCAAACACAGGATTTGAGGTGTGGCCTCACCAATGCTGAATTCAGGGGTGATCGCTGCTCTAGTCCTGCTGGGTACACTATTTCTTAAAAAAGCAATATATGCTTTTAATATTTACATTACTTTTAATGAAGTGAACTGAGTACTTATAATGTATGATGCAATTACATAATTCTAATGAAGTGAAAATACATGAGAAAACCAAGATGCCAGATGCCTAAAACTGTTTTTAGAAATGAAATTCTATCGACATAATTTCCAGTTTCAGAGAAGATTTGAAGACCAATTCATCCGGGTACAGAAGTTTTATTTGCTTGATGATAACTGAAACATTTTCAGATTAGTTTCCGACAGATACATTGCAATAAAATGGGCACAGCATTGTCAGCTACACCCCTCTTAATCCATGGCTCAAATAAAATGCATTCCACATGAATGCTAGTGAGGCACTGGGAAACTTGCCAAACCAAAACCATAAGGTATTGTACATTTAATTCCTTACAGTGGAAAATCAGGGAAAACTCTTTTATGTTATTTGAACTGTATTATTTGAACTGTATTATTTGAAAATTATGCTAATCTTTTGAAAGCTGGAATTGAAATATGGCTCCCATTCATATGACATCATGAAAAGCAGATGAAAAATTTTCCTAGTGTTTAAGGCACATAGTCTGATGACAGGTAAGAAATTTTGTTGGAGCCTATAGGAGAGATTATTTTGGGGAAGTTCTCCCCCTTCCACTTCTCCCTCTCTCTGTTTCTTTTTACATCCCAATTCACTGCAGACATTATCTATTTCATTTTTTGTATTCCTGAAAACACGGTTTGCCTTCATGGACATTTGTGCCCTCATGCCATTCTGTGATAGTCAGAGTCTTAGATATCAAGAACTACTACGCAGTAGACACAGACTAAGAAGAAAATACAGAATCTGCGGTAGAACACAATAAGTATAACAGATGTCACAAGCAGACTGATCTGGGAAGGAATAGTCTCCTCACTTTTAACTAGACAACCAAATAAGTAGAGATTAAAAAAAAATAGAACTTTTGAAAAATTGTATTTTTAAAATGAGTCAGATATAATTTCTAAAGTAAATTGTGCCTAGCAGATGCAGCAGCTACTTGGTGGAACTACCACCCTATTGGGTTTCCTTATCATTTGTTTTAACCAAAATGCTGCCAGACATCCCAAAATCGTTTGGTTCAGTCAGATCTGGAACTCTCAGAGTTTAAATGCTATCATGTTCCTGACAAAATCATACTTCCCAGTGAAATCCAGTTTACCAGAAACTGTGCTGCTGCTCTGCTCCTTCATAACACTGGCTGTAAGATTTATCTGGAGAAGGAATAATTTTGAATTCTTCCTTTGTATTTGAACATCTCCATATCTCATAGGAAACCATCCAGCAAAAGAAATGGGAATATGATTTCTACTCTCACCACAGCTTCCAGCCCCCTTATGTTTCATATTTCCTTCTCTTATAAGATTTCTCCTACTCGACCTACTCACTTTCAAAGAATTAACTGATTAAACTACAGAGGACATTAATTAATCATGCATTATGCTCCTGTATCCTTGTAGAAACTCCTCCAATACCTCAGCACCAGGACAGACACAGTTTCTACTGCCAGTAGCACTAATATACCATACAGAGTAGGAGATACCAGTTTGCTTTCCTGGGGATTTCTGAAGCGGGTTGTATCTGTCAACTGTAAGTAAGCCCAGAAGTTTATGAGGAGTTATGTTCTCTACAATATAAACAGCCATGGCCCCTTTTTTACATCTGCAGTGACTGATCTCTTCATGCACTCTGTGTCTGTGGGTGAAGCACGAGACTGGGGGCAATGCTGAGGCCTCATTGTACCTCTCTTTCATACCAGCTTGCTAAAATAAGGCCAGATTAGTCATTCCTCTCTCTCTGACTTCTCAAAGTGAACTAGTCAGCCATAGTCATGGCTTTAGTCATGGTCGTAGTCAGGAAACAGTCAGAATTGGTTACAAGTAACAGGAAAACTTTAAAATATATTCCATTTTCATGTTTTTGTTTCTGTTTTTAATGCTGGTACTGGCGTTAAAAAACATTCCTTGCATAGCCTGTGGAGCTACCCAGATAAAACAAGATAAAGAGATTCAGAGTTTTCATATGGCCCATAAATACATGCTTATTTTCATGGTATTCAACCCAGCCATGGGAAAAAAAAATCCTCTCAGTACTGTGGAAAGTCCCCTATACTAAAATAATCCTCTTTTTTTCTCAAATTCATATGGACTTTGGACAATTCTTGCACATTTTTTTGTTTCTTTTTTACCAGCAGTAACATATTTTTATATGGGACTTAATTTATTCTTTTAGTAGGCAGAACTATAGTAGAGCATGTGAGCGCTTCTTGCAGGCTCAGAATAATCAGAATCTGAGATTAAGCAACAACATGTGAAGTAGAAACTTAATTGTGTAATTGATCATTCTGCTCAGCAATCTCTAGCAAATTGACAAAACCAATCTCTAAAAATTTAGCTACAAATAATATGTGTGCAAAGCAATTTATTAAGCTGGATAAGAAGTGAACTATGCACCCGTATCTTGAAATCCAGAACACCTTTTCTTTTCAAGGGAAGATACACAAGTAGGATCAGAGCAACAAACTAAGGTAATTACTTGTCCATAGGTAACACTGTTGTCACTTTTGTAAAACACAGATAGATCCAAAACAGCAGTCTATGAAAACATCTATAGAATATGGAAGGTCCTTGCATTTATTTCAAAACAAGTTGGAATCCAGATTCTGCTGCAGAAATTAAACCACAGTTTGTAATCCTTAAGCTGTAATTTCTAGCTGATTTCTTTAATCAGGGACCAGGTTGAGCACATGCAACTATTTATTCTGATATTGCTTTATTTTGTGGTACAGACAACAGGATGTACACAAGTGGCACGATGACAATCTCTATAAATTCAAAATTCCTAATTTTTTTACTGTTCTGTAATCAGTAGCTATTATATCATGCTTTTCTTAAAATGTACATATTTTTCTCAGGTGTAAGCCTTGAATTTTTTACTCTATTAGTATTCCTGGAGTCAAGAAACAGCTTTTAAATCTGCATTGTACTATTAAGGGAAATATTCTCATCACGTGATCAAGGTACCATTTAAACCATATGAAAAAGCCAAATAAGGAAGGGAAAAAATATAATGCCCAAGCCTGATGGAATGTCATTATGCAATTTAATTAGCTTCAAAAAGTCTCCATTTTCCTGTGCTGTTCAAGTCTTGTTCAATGCTTTCAGGAATGCTCATTTTTCAGATTAGTGTCTCCAAGTGAGATTTTAACATGCTCCATTTCACAGCTGGCAACTCTGACGATAAAATTTTTAGCCACACTATTCACCTTTCTCTTGGAATAAAAAAACATGCAGCATGTGACATGCAAAATGAGTTCAGCCCTGTAGAAAGTGCTGTAGAGACTCAACACTACTAAGATCAATAGGAATGAATACATGAAACATGATGGAAATCCTTGCTTTTGACAATATTCAGGTCATGGAGGTCACAAAGCAAGAAGATGGATGGAAAACTCTGGGAGACATCAGTCAAAAATAGATTTAAAAAAATAGTGCTATAGCTGTGAAATATTCTGTGACAAACAGAAGCTTTGTTTCAGGGTTGTAAAATTACACCTAATAGAAATGCTACCAGCTCTACAGAGATATGAAGAGGAAAGATGTTTTGATAGCAGTGTTCTCAGGTTGCTGAAGGATTTACTATCCAGGAAACATTAGTCAAGTAATAGTTGAGCGAAGTATTTTATATCATCTCAGAGGCAGAACAGCTCTGTTTGACACAAGCTCTTACGCAGTGTCATTTGCAAGCATTGTGTGGAACACCACAGGTTTACAAGGAGGAAGATTTCCTTGCCAAGAAGGATTTATTCAACACACACCTAACCTTTGTATGTCAGTGACTGCCTTGCACTGATCTCTTGAATGTGTTTCACAATCTATTTGAAATGCTACTACTGTTCTATTTTGAAACGCAATCTGATAAAGCCCAAGTTTCACATAAATCATGTACCTCACTTTGGTTTATCATAAAGTTAAGAGGGAAGAAGAAGATATTTCACTGTCCTTAAAGAGATGCTGATATTTGAAAAGCTGAAGCTTTGAAGTTGTCCCTTGGTTCTATAAACCTTTTTCCACAGGCATCTGGCGGAATGTTTCTACTAAGCTCAGCATCCTTCTTGGAAATTGATGCTTGAACAGCAACCAGGATACAAAAAGGCAAATAGTTTCTCTTGCCTGGCAGAGCCGGCCACAGATAGCTGGCTCCACACACCAGACTGGGAGCCTGGAGCAGGCAGCATGGACAGGGACACCTCACCTCAAGGGCTTTGGTACTGCAGTGCTCAAAGAGCTTCCCCTGCCTGTGGACGGGGTCAGGTGGGAGAGAGGAGTGGGCTCAACTGGACTCTCAGGAGCCAACTCAGAGGCAGAAATTGGCCTGTCTAAACCAGTCTCCTGAGACTGGACCTTTCTGGTGGCAGGTGGATCTTGGTTTTGAAAATGATCAAGATAAATTGCATCATTGAAAAAAAAAAAAGGAGAGAGAGAAAAAAATTATACCTTTTCATTGGCAAATAGAATCACCTAAATCAAACATTGGAAAACCAAAAATGTTGGGATGAAAAATTAGCCTATTGTGCTGCTCTGTTGTTTAATTAAACCAAATTATGGAAGCTAACTAAAAAAGTAAGCTGTGGGATTGGAAACAAAAGTGAAGGATGAGACAGGGAGCAAAGCCCAAGATTAAAAATACTATAGTCCTGAGCAAAAGTGCCTATGGATTGCATGTATTTTCTGGGAATGCCGTGACCTTACCAGTTACTTCATATCTCTACTTATATCTTTATTGTCCCTGCAGAATGTTATTTCCACGATAGAAACCTCTGATGCAGTGCATACCAGCAATATGCTTATTTTTCATTGAGGGATACAATGGGCAAGAAAAATAAGATGGTAAAAAGAAGAAGGTCCCTCTTTTTTTCATGGGACATTGTTACTGATAAATGTTAACAGGGAAACACTTCAGGCAGAACTTTGGGCAAACTGACAGAAGGAAAATCCATTAAGGCTGATAAAAGTAAAACCTCATAGTCTAGGCTTAGAAATCTCACAGCCTGTAGATGAAAGAAATATATTTTCCTGGTAATTTTTTATGGGTTTCAGCTATTGATCTTTGTGAGGGAAGGATGGTGAATTGGCAGATTTCCCCAGACCAGACCTTGGAGTCTAGGTAGTCCTTTTTTGTGATTTGACATAGATATTCATATGTTCCCATGTATGGTGATGGTTTAAGTTTAAATGCCTGCAATATTGAAAGGCAGTCCCTCAAAAAGTCACTGACACAAACTCAGCACCTTATTTTTGGAGGATATGCAGGCAGGCTATTATAATAGAAAGGAGGTTATATGGAGGTGAGAAACCTCAGCTGTGAAGCAGAGTGCTTCATGGACCCTGCTTATTGGGCTGCTCTAAAAGAGTCATGTATGTGTTTCGTACACTTAAGTAAAGTATATGGTGAATGTGGGCATGTGTCAAAGAAACAACATGTTCATGAACAAATAAAGTGGTGCAATACTACACCCATCCTCAAACTGATGATTTCCTTCATTTTATAGGAGAATTAGACTCAACTCTGTACAAGTGCTTTGATTTTTAAAACGTTGACTTCAGCTTGAAAGTGTAGCTAGCCAGTGTCCGCCATTACTTTTAAAAGTTCCTTACCACTGTGCCCCAGGTGTATAATCTTTTCTAATTTTCAGAAATGCACTAAAATCTGAAAGTGGTACTTCTTGCAACTCTTATCCCAGAGGACAGGAGTTAAGTTATTGAGGTACCCAAATTTGGGGAAATATTTCAGTCATGTGTTTTAGTATGTCATTTGAGCTGGTTGAATTTTTGTTTTAAAGGCTAACCAAAAAAATAAGTCCCCTGAGCTATGAGGACATAGTTTGCAAACTTTCTTTGGATTTTTCCAGTTTTTCTGCTTTTTCCCTATAATTTTATCATTTTATGACCTTTTCTTTGTTGTAAAATAAAATAGAATGAATAATGTCAGGTATTAGTTTCCTTTATTGCCCACTCCAAAACAATAATTTTTCATTTCTCTCATTTTTTCCTTTGCTATTCTAACTTTTTTAAGGATTCATTAGGGAAAAAGGGGAAAGAAAAAGTGGAAAAAAAACTTGAGTGTTTCCATTTTATTCTGTTCAGCTGGTAAAATGGTAGTTGTAGGCATGACTTTAATATTTCATTTTTGAAACTAAGACCAAAAGCCTAAATACTTAACCTTTTCACAGAACAAGAGCTCTGATCCAAAATATTTCACTTCATTGTTTCATGATGGTGAACCACTTTGAGTTTCTTCTTTGTGTGCACCGTTGGGTGAATACGATTTGCGTTGAGCGCGGTTCAATCCATTTTAGTGCTCCTCTCACACCGTGCCTCCAGGCAAAGGCAGCTCTGATGCATCCTGCTGCTCTGTGGATGTGGAACAGGGCTGCAAGGAGGTACATTCCTCTCCTTGGGCACGGGGCCCTGGCTGGGCTTTGCCTCCAAAGAGGGAGCTTGGCAATGCAGTTCCCATGATGGACCATAGGGGTTAAGTCAGAACCAATGTGGTTGAGAGGCACAGTGTGATGCAAGTCAGTGGAGCTGTAGCTGGAAATGAGTAGAAAACACCTGGATTACTGCTTTTCTGAACTTGTGGGTAGCTCCAGTGAAGAAATGGAAAATGAGATTCCCGAGCTGTTTTTGTGGGTGAATAAGGAGAGGAAAGGTAATGGAACTTGAGGGAGAAAAAACTGGCATTCCTGAAAAAAAAAAACAAACCACAAGTGAATGCAACTTTCTCTGTCATAAACTCACTGACAAATAAAACTGTCTGTTGTTTCTTGCAATCAGCTTTGGCCAATCACATTTCTACCTTTGGGTCTCAGGTCAGCTACCAAAGCTGATCATTCCCTGCTTCCCCTTGACCTCATCTCCACGTGTTCACCAGGACAGTGAGTGCCCTCAGAGCCACGTCATTCTTCTGGGTGTCAGGTAGCAAGATAAGAATCAACTTATTTTGGGTTGGATCTATTTCTTTTGTCCTGATGGAAATATTTTCACCTGTTTTGGGTTTGTAAGTCCTTTTGAATAGCAACCTTAGAGTTTTTTAAATTAAAATTTCAGACAAATTTCTCTACTGTTTGTTGACAATTAATTACCTTCTTGGAGGTGGTAAGTTTTGTTGTTGTTTTGTTTTTTTGTTTTTTAAATTGTTCTTTCTTTCTTTAAGTCCACTGATATTTGTTCTTAGTTTCATTGAAATAGTATTTTTAAATTTAATGTAGGTATTTAACAATATCTTATTTGTTTGTAAACATTTCTGAATTTAAAAAGTCCATAAGTGAGTGACATAAAAAACAGAGAGACAGGATGTTTGTAAATTTTTGGAGGAAAATATTTAGTGAAACCTCAGACTACAAAAATATGTGAGCCTTTTCTGAGATGGCTCACGTACTGCTGAGTACTTTTCCTTATATTTAATTTTGTGTTGAAATTTCCATTTTTCCTTGAAAATTAAAGAATTCATCTGAATAATGACCTTTCCTTTGGTATAGAAAGTTATGTTACTTTTTTATGAAGGCCTGAACTTGATTAAATTTATTTTCCTGTTAAATGGCTGATTTTGTTAAAGTGGCTGAAGAAGGGAAGTCTGGAGTCCCAGTCACTCCAGACACAGTCCACAGGACTGTTTAAACATGGGAAGCTCTGACATCACACTGAGCCTTCAGAAATGGTGTCTATGCACTTTCCTGTGGTTTCACTGCTCGTTTGCACCAGTTTATATTTTGTTCTAATTATTCTAATAATTCATAGGTACCAGAGTATAGACCATACAGCGAAAAGTATGTCCCATTCATTTTCTGGTTTTGCTTAGGTATATTTGGGCTTGGGACTGTTTGGGAAACTTCAGTGTATCAAGGATTAAGGAAGAAACCTGAAAATTTTGGATAAGTATGTTTCCCTTATATGTTACACAGTGACAAATTAGATCCCACCAACCTGGCTGGAAGTTATTGTCTGAAACTTCAGGAGCAGCATATGATCCTTTGAAGAGTCCAACCCTGAGACAAAAGACCTGATTATTTTGAGAAGGAAGCCAATGTTTTTGCATAAAATTCTAGCTGGAGCAATACCCCTATATAGCAAGTTCATTTACAAGGGCTTAGTGCATGGCATGACCTGCTCTACAAACTATGACAGTCTCAAGGCCTCTCCACTAATCTGATTATTTTTGATAATGGAAAACAATTTTGTCCTCAGCTATGAAAAATATGTCTCTGTTTGCAAATATTATTTTGTAAGACTGCCTTTCCTTGCTTAAGTGTGTCAGCTACACTAGTCATGAAGTTTTGAGTTTAAACAAAAATGAATAGTCTGGCTGAATATGTTAAAATATCTGAGTGTTAAAGTAACTGGATGATTCATAATTATCAGCTTCATCTGCAAATTTTTTTCTTTTACTTTTGCCTTCAATGAGTCATGAGTATGTCTGGATTGCTCTTCAACCATGAAGGAGTGAAATGTACTCCTAATGGACAACACAAGGGTCACACATACCACGTACATCCCCAAAAATAGAGCTCTCAGTCCTGTTGCTATGAAATTTTAGTCCTTCCAACAGCTTGTGCCAATTAGTTTTTTGCTCACTGAATAGTTCCATTCACCTAATCAGGGAGGTATGAGTGGCACAGGGATCTGCTCCTCATGACAGCACCGGGATGTGGTCCTCTCACAGGGATGGCACGGTGCTCACAGTGTGCTCTGCAGCCTCCTTGAGCTGATTTCCCTTACAGCTTCTTCTGGATCCTTGCAAAGGCTCCCTTGTATATTTATGGTTAAATGTGTCTTCATTCATTACTGCGAGGTCTTTTCCTCCAAAGAGAAGATTTTGAACTGGAAATTATAAGGCTCTCAAATTCCACAGCCATGGCATCATGTTGAGCTTTAACTGTGGCTTGCATAACTTCTCATATTTGCTATTTGCCAGCCTCAAGTGTAGGGAGTTCAACAAGATTCCTTCTCTGAGCTGCATTACACTGTTCCATTAAGAAAAACAAATTTCAGGGCCACAGAACTGTTATGACTCAGTTCATATCCTTGGGATCTTTATTTCATATAGCAAACACTTCCCAGTCTGATGTCTAAAAATCCTCTCTAATTAGTGCTCCTTCACAAACTAAGAGGAAAACTATTGTTACAGTCTTGTCTCATTTCATACAGTTTTATTGATGCTATGTGGATGATCTGTAACCTTGTGTGCTTTTAAAAAGCAAGAAATATTCCTTTGTTACAACAAACAGGCATAGCTTTCAGGGTAATGAGCACTTTGATGTCATGGAAGTCAATGCACATGAGCTGGAAAGAACAAGCCATTCTCATTTGAGGAGAGTTGAGTGCATGGGCTGGTTTAATGTTTCTGCTACAGATGCTGCTCAGCAGCCTTAAGCACAAGGTCTTATTACACCAGTGGATCCTCAAGACAGTACGTGTAGTGCCCATCTTACACTCCCTGAGCAAGGAGGGGGGTGGCAGATGAATGTGGAGACATTGTGAAGACATATCCAGAGACATTCATTAACAGCTTTTGAAAAGAGGTAGCAAAGATCATCCAGCTGCATCTTTTCCTCAGTGCTTTAGGTGAATACTTTTCTCAGTGCTGTATGAGAGAGAGAGGGAGAGAGCAGCACGGAGGGCCACTGAACCAGCTCACAGTGAGGACAGCTAGCATCCCACAAGCAGCATCAGGAGGTGCTTATTCAGAGCGGGTGCTAAGAGAGCAGTAAAAGAAGTTGGCAGCAGTGGCAGGGAAGAATGAATGTCTGTTTGTATCCTAAAGCAGCTGTCAGCCAGGAAAGTAGGCAGCATGTTGTAAGCTTGTTTTGTTTCATTTTTACAGCTACAGATTGACAATAAAGAAATTATGTCATCTTTAAAAATATGCAAAAATAAAGAGAACAGAGCATCCAAATATTTCTTAGAAGTAGTGCAACTTGGATATGTTGTTTTCAATTATTTATTCAAGTCTGTAGTGAGCGCTTAGAGTCTGTTGGTACTGTTTACTCTCTAGTACAGAAGAATCCTACAAACATAGTATTAAGAAACCCAGCTGCATTTATTTCTAATGTTTCTTGTAGCCAAAATCTCAAATACATGCCATGGACTACTGCTTTACATGGACTCTGTTGATCTGGGATAATATTTGTGCCATTGTAAACAAAGCTGGAGAAAAGTGCCTCCAGAAATGACCACTGATTTCTACGTAGGTGAACAAGCACATATTGAAACTTGCAGGTCTCCCATCTGAAACAACACAACAAATCCCATGCCAGTGGCTCACACACAAATAAAGAGGGGCTTCAAATTATGATTAACTGGATGGCATGCTAACATGAAAAACTTTTGTTTGTTGAAGTACTCGGGTCTCTGAACTGGCTGGAAATGGGACTCCAGCAAATTCTTTGCTAGGAATTTCTAGGTGAAAGCCTACTTTTAGCAAGGTCAGTGAGGATTTTACTGTTGTTGTGATTAGTGCACTATCCCTGGCAAAATGGACACAGCTCAAGAGATCCTTTCTTGCAGCCTGATCACCTCAACAAGAACATACTCAGACATGGTCTGAACTTCTTGAAACCCCCCATGCACAAGAATCTTACTGCCTGTAGAGTCACCTGGCACTCAGGCCACCAACTTCACCAGCCCTTCCATGCCCCTAGGAGGGAAGCAGGGTGATGGATGCTGGCTGCTGTCATCCCTGGCAAAGGTGAGTGATGTAGCAGGAGGAAGAAGAGTCAAACCATTCAGGGTTCATCTCAGACTATGTGCTTAAGGACTCATTTCCCTTACTCTTGGATTCCAGCCTAAGGACAGCCAAAGAGGCAGTCCTGGGGTGCTCCAGCCAGCAAGGAATTTAGGCAAGCAGCTGTTTTGGCTTTCAGCCTAGCATGAAGCTATTTCACAGAACACAGACGATGAAATCCATGAGTAATAGTTTCTCATTTCAGTCAAACCTTAGTCCCAGTCAAACCTTAGCTTCAAATCAGGTGTCCTCCTCACTCTGCTGGTCCTTTGAGAGGATACTTCAGTGTTCAGCCTTAGCAGCAATGGGCTTGGAACTTACTGAGCTGCTTAAAAAATAAGCAAATTGTTTTGTTTTCAGACAGTAAAGTCTGTTAACTCTCTTATTTTGATACATCCAGATTACTGGTTCATTAGTTATTTGAAACAGCCATGTACAAGCAATCCTACTGATTTCATGAAGTGCTGTGCTTGTGCTGTCACTGAATGGATGTATGCCTCCTAGATGGAGCCAGAGACATTACTACTGGTGCATAACACGGTCTTACTGCACAGTGGCAGTATATTTTTCAAACATGAGCAAGTAGCACATTTAACTCACTTCTCAAGATCAAATATCCCATCTTTTAGATTGTGACAATGTAGCAATATTTACTACCTGTAGGTATCTGTCTACCAAGATGGTTCATCCCGGTGTATTTGGTGTAGTCATTTGATAATGAAATGTTTCACTACCACAGAAATTTTCTTGTAGTTGCATCTGTAAGTTATGCATTTTAGCTTTGCAGTCGTGCTAAGTGGTGTTATAAATCATATCAAGCAGCAGACAGCCCTGTGAAAAGATACATCCACTGTATTACATGTAGACTTGAACAACCTTCAAAAAAATGTGGGACAACATCTTCATTCAACAGAAATGAATGACAGACTTCCACAGGGTCACAATGTCAATTTTTACTTTCTTTTGCTTTGAAATGTACTTACAGAATATTTTCTTATTTTAAAAATGCCTTATTTTTATTATTTTTTTTTATTTGAATATGCGAGTGTATATCTGGATGTGTACATAATCATAATTTTATCTCTCCTGGATAGTGTTTTTCACATCTCCCAAGGAAGTCCAAGTTGATTTACCTTCAGTAAAAATAACCTTGTTCTAACTTTGCTCATTGATGTGAAGTGGGTTTAAGTCAACAACTTAAAGTATTTAAAATAGCTTAAAAATCCATTTCTGTTACTTTAAATTTTGTGGTTCTTTCATTTCACAAGTATTCCAATTCACCAACTTAGTGAAGAATTTAAAACTCATTGAAGGAATAGTGAAACATTAAAATAGTGGTAATTCAGAAAGCAGATGTCTCTGAGACATATAGAAGGAATATTTAAAGTTTTTTGTTTTCCTTTTTCAGTTCTGATTTGTAAGAAAAAGGATTTAATTTCAAACTAATTATTCTCAGAACTCTAATTTCTGTGATGCTTCTGAAATCAATTCTCTGTTCAGGTATTCCCACAATAGGAAGAATGTTTACTAATGCTTTGAAAATTAACCTGGCTTCTTGACTTTCATCTTTTTTGTGTACTGCTGTTCATTTTTTCTACAAGAGTTTGTTTTCTCCTAAGATGTGACTATAGAGAGTATCATTACTCCTAAAATAATGCCATCAACACATAAACAAACATGCTTAATTCACTAGTTGCTTCATTCCACAATAAAAGCATGGGAATGAATATAATTTATTGCAGAGGAGTGATTGCAATCCATTATTTTTCCTAATTTTGGGTCTTAACAATTTTTAATCAAGGGAAAGACTCCTTGTCAGAAAATTTAGGTCTCCCAAACACAGGCTTAGTTATGCTTTTGCAGACCACCTAAAAATAGTGCAGGCATTCCCAAGGTTTCATACCATAGACTGTAAGTTACTGCTGAGGTGACTATCTAAAAGAAATTAAAGATCAGATGTGTGGTATAATATGTCTAGAATTTATCTTCCTTAAAAAACAAGATCAGTTCCTAAATAATTCAACATCATTTGGGAGAGCCACAGTAATCAAATAAAATGAACAAAAAGAATATCTGTGTTCTCTTGTACAGATGAAAAAATCCCCAACAAACCTCAAAACCAAACCTGGCATTAAATTACATATAGGGAAAAGCAAACAAATTTTTCTGAGTCAAACTGTCAGTCTTGAATATAAAATTCACCAAATTCTGCTTTTATTCTGTAGAGTCTGCAAGTCATTAATTAGTAACCTGCATGAAATGAGTGACCCCAGAGAAGTGAACGAGTTGCAATTAGAATTGATTTTTTAAATGGCAAATTATCTGGAAAGTTCCCAAAAGAAGAGAAGCAGGAATTTGAAGTCACTTTTCAGATACTTTAAGCACAATAGCTCACATGATGCTTTGGAGAACAAGTGACACGCTTCCTTTGGGTACGTATCAAGGGGAGTTCATGCATTTTTTAAGAGCACCGTATCATATCATGGAATGGAAAGCAATAAGAAAACATCAAAAATCTCAGTATTTGGTATAAATGCAAAAGGTATGGAGTGCTGCCATTAAGTAAAGGAATAAGGAAATGTATACAGATGAAGGGTGGCCAAGTTTTATGAGCAAGCAGTCATCAGAAATCACAGGTTAAACTGGAAAGGCACAAATATTCACTGAACTATTGGCTTGAAAATACTTCCATATGTGCCTCCAAGCACAGAGAAAAATGTGTGTCCCAGCACTTCTGATTTGTTTGCTCCTTCTAAACAGACACAAGAGGTTAATCAATAAAGTTTTCCTAATGTTCACACAAAGAAATTCATTAGATGCCACATTTGGTGAGGATTCCTGGAACAAATGTGTTCCATGACGCAGACATCTTTTGAGTCTCTGGTTGACAGAACTTTTTATATAACTGTGTGTTTTCAGGCTGGGGCCAGGAGATCACAGCTGGACAGCACCAGTTCCTAGCTCTGTGAAAGGACTAACATTTGTGAAATTCCCTCTCCTGGAAAGGCAAGTCCTCAAAATAGCTGTGCCTGACTTGGAAAATAGAATTTCATGCCTCCTTAAAAGGCATTTAAAGAGATTATACTCCAAATTATTCAGAAGGAAAAAAAAGCAGTTAATTTTTAGGACAGTAATACAGAACCAGCAATAGGATGCAATTCACTTTAAGATTAGAAACAGAGATTGGTAGCCAGATACTGGTTTTCAAATTGCCAGAGGAAGCTTAGAGCTGAATCTGTTCTTACTCCTGAGAGAGTCGTGGTGAGCGGGGGTTACTGAATGAATCATGCTCTTCATGATGACTCAGAGACTTTGAAAGAGTCCCAGTTTTTAAATGGATGTTGGGATTTGGGGGTCTTAATAAATAAAGGCTTGTTTTTAATATACAGAGAGTTTTGTCATGCCAAAGTTAATAAAGAGTTTTCCTTCTGGCTTAATGCAGCATGTTACTGTACATACAGGAGTACATTTTGTACAGTACTATGCAATGAGGCATATGGGATTTATCCCTGCTGATTTCTAATGTATATTTTTTATTAATTTTCTTCATTTTAAATGAATTATATGGTCAAATGAAACAGCAAAGTTGTCTCTGAACATCAACACAGAGGGGGGGATGAGAGCTGAGAAAGAACAGAGAGGAATGATAGCGTGGGGTTGGAAGAGCTTCTGGAAACTTGCATGCTGATGGCACAGTATGTGAAATTCTTTCTGTGTTTGCATTCTGGACCTAATCCCTGATTTAGTTTACTTTCCTGTTAGCTGCCGAGTGCCAGCTTGTTGCTGCTGCTGCTACTACTACTGTGATCTCCTGCTGCTGTGAGGTGAATGTTGTACCTCCACACGTTGTGTACACGCACCCCTGAACAGGATGATTTCCCTGTGCAGCTTTGTAAGCAGCTTTTCAGATATCTTTAAAAGCACACTTAAGAATAAGACGAATTATAGCTTCCAGTGGCAACATATGTACGTTTGAAGTCACCCTGCTGGGTTTTATTACATTGCTAGTTCTGTGCAGTGCACAGAAGATAATGCACAGCACTTTTAGGTCAGACTATGGAAGGACATTCCTAGGAGCTAAAAGTTATACTTTCCAGATGGAAATTTTGAATTTCAAGGGCAGAATTTGGATTTGACTATTCCCTGCTATAAGCTTGCATATGGTTTTTTAATTAGCCCATATCCCAAACTGGACAACATGTAGTTTCTACTTCCTTTTCTAGAAGTCACCAAAACTTTAAGTCAACTGAAATTGGTTGATCCCATGAATTTTTGCTGTTGAAACTCAGAACAAAAAATAGGAAAAAAAATTATACCAGTAATTAATAGTCAAAAATTATCCCAAATTAGCCTTGGTGTTAACAACTTTCCAGGATTCCTGGAACAAATGTGTTCCAGGGCCTGAAGATGGAATAGTGACAAAATATTGCTTCAGATAGATAATAGCCTTGGAATGGCCCCACAGATGATAAAGAAGATAGGTGAGCTCTATCTGCAGGAGCACCTTCTCTGATGACTAGAAGAGACATCTGTGAATATATTCCTACATGTTTACATTAAATGTAATCATAGTTTCATATTTTTAAAAAAAAACCACTGCCATTCCTTTCTTGTTATGCTGGGATGCAATAACGTATAGAGAGCTACTCAAACCCCACAACTCTGATGAGATCATAGAACAGAAATAATCATGAAGAGTTGGCCAGTTCAGACTGCTTTTCGAGCATAATTATTTGTACCAAGTGAATGTCAGGATCACTAAACCAGCCCATGTCATGCATGTGAGGCATAATGAACAATCCTGCATCATTGTACAAGTGCTGAGTGCAGTTAAAATTCCTAAAAGAGATATAGGCTCTGGATAAAGGTCTCAGATTTGCAGGCAATTCTTACCTTGGGGATAGGCTGGTTTGTCTCCACTGGAGTTTTATAACCCTCAGTAAACTCAGACTTGCTTCCCTCCTGAAACAGGCAGGGGCAGAGCCCACACCAGTGCAAAGCCCAGCCCCACAACCCATCGCAAAAGGGAATGCACTTGCACAGAACCTTTTACAAGCTAAAAGTCATTGGATCTGCAAGTGGGCACATTCTTTTGCTACACAGTCTTACATATTCAGTGAGCTGAAACAGTGATCCTTTTACAGGGGAAACTCTTGTCTGTGGGCAATGAATCCACCATGACAGAACTGCAGCACAATCTGTGCACCACTGATGAAACCAGGACCCACTGGGTGCCACCACCACAGTGGTACACAGTTGTGCAGCTTTGTCCAGGATGAATAGTCTCCCTCTTCCTCTGGTTGACTGAAATATAGCACTGTCAATGAAAGATCTCAAAAGTAGCCTGTGCTGACCAAGGAAGATGTTCAGCTGGGTGGAGACTGGGATAATATTTTTCCTTCCACAGGAACAGCACTGGAAAATAACCCCACTTTCACAATGCAGAAGCAAAGTTTGAAGTGTTTCTTTTCCTTGTTTGAAATAATAATTCCAACTTTGTAAAGAAAAAAATCAGGTCAAATCTCTGTGGTTATTATGTTACATATGATTCAACTCTCTGTAAGCCAACAGCCTATGTATTTGCAAAAGTGTTGTCACCCTGGGAAATCAAACTCACCCTTGGAAATCAAACTCAGTCGCAAAAGGCAAATCCTGAATGTTTTTAAAACCTAAAAGGGACATATACTTGAAAGAATCTGTGCATCAGTAACAAAAGTTGTGTTTGGATGGCTTTGTATCATTTGCTTTGCAGTCTTTGGTAGGACTTAATTTCTTTAAAGTTAATTTTAAACCTTGGTGAGAGAAACTGAACCAATAGCTTATAATATACGAATGTTCACTTTATTCTTCTGTTGTATGAGCTGCTCTTGAATTGATCTTTTCAATACCTTTGCATGTCATTTAGATAATTCAGAAGAACTAGGCAACAATTATACAAACTCACAAGGTTTAGTTTCTGTTTCCAGTTCTGTCTAATGCATTGTTCAGTAATGAATTGCATTGTGTTTGATAAAATTTAGAAATAATTTTTATTTAATATCTGTGTTTTCCATATCTAGTTCCTTCAGTTTATAAGTGTTGGGTCATGTAAATTTTTATTGCCTACAGTATTAATGGAAAATATATGAGGCGAAGGAGATTTGAAAGTCAAAACCAAGTAATTAAAAACCAGTCAAGTTTTAATTTTAGCAATCCCTGACATATGATTAACATTTTGTAAAGAGAGCTGGGGCTCACAGAGTGCATGCAATTTATCCAGCACAGGTGTACAACATTTTACTTATATTTGTATACAAACGTTACCCTGGAGTCAGTGCCTTCAGTCAGGTTTTCCTTCATACATTCATAATGGTCAAGTGTCCTTCAGAATGGATTTTCACTAAGTTTTGTTCGTACATCACCATCATGATGTAGAAAATGGCACAGAGAAGGAGTTGGGTGTCCTGATCCACTGTGCCCATGGGCAGGTTCCAGATCTCTGCACTGCACTGCTGGGCACACTGAAATCTCCAGGCCTGAGAAGATGTACACAGGGCACTCCTCCACAGCAATGCCACTTTCTCCCCCCTCTCAGCTCATCTCAGCTGCCCACACCAGGTGCTGCACTTAGCTGAGCTGAACAGGACCCAGGGACAGAGGCAATGAGAAGTCAGAGATTACTGGAGCGAGCAGGCACGCAAGCAATGCCTCCAGCTGAATTGACCTAGACACAGCCTCCAGCCACAGCCTGGAGCAACTTAAACAACCATAATCCATCTATTGGACACCAGCATCCATATGCCCAGAAAAGACAATAAATCTAAACAGTTCCAGATTTGTCTGCTCATGGTAGTTCTTCCAGCCATTCTGGAACTGCTGTGGATGTAAGCTAGAAACGAAATGAACAGACACATTCATGCTTAGACAGAACACACCAGGGAGGCACACCACAGATAAACAACGAGAGGAATCTCTTGCTTTGTAAATAGCTTGAAGTGCTTTCAATTTAGTCAAAGGACTCAAAGGCATACTTGTGATGGGATTTCTTTGTGGAGAGGTTTGTTTCTGTTTTTCAGCACAGAACCAACAGCAGTGGTTTGGGTTTTCACCCATCATGTTTATTTGGTCTAATGATGGAAAGATTTCTTACAAAGGAAAATCTTGACTAACAGTTTAGCGAGCCTTGAGTGTAATTATTTTTCCTTAAAGAAAATCCATCATTTAAAGACTCCTGAAGCTAATGTGTGATGCAGTGATCCCTCGTGTGTCTCCCCAGATAAATAGGCAGAAGAAGCACAAGGATTGCTTTGTACAACATTGACATGTCAGCTAGGTTCTAAGGAGTGAGTAAAAAGGAGGGAAAAGAGAGCACTTTAAATTGTACTAAATATACAATTATAGTAAAAATAAATTATAGTAAATATATTAAATGAATATGGCTGCTGAGGGGCCGCAGACACTCCATCCTTTTGTGTCTCCCTGTGGGAGCACTGCTACAGCAACACTGTTCCATGGACAGCTGCATGGGAAAGGAGCTATTATCCAGAACTACACAGTGCACAAGAGTACATTCACGCACCACTGAGAAACACTTCTAGCAATATGCAGACATATGTACTGTGTTCTGGCAGAGCTGACCTAAGTGCCTGCAGCAAGCTTGGAAACTGGGAGGAGGTTTTCGATTTTTTGGAAAAGAATACGTAATTTCCATAGCACTGAATGGCACAAAACTAGCTTCAGCAGGAAAGGTTATTTAAATAATGGAGAGTTCCAGACAGTGAAGTGTAATAAATAAACTCCTGGCAAAATGTGATCTATCATGAAGATTTTTATGTATCTCCTTCCCTTTCCCAAGTACACCGTAATGGGAGTCTCAGACGATCAAGAACAAGATTGAATCTGTAAATATCGCCACACATTCTTCTGGGCAAGATGTTTAGCATGGCTAACCCCTCACTGATGCAGTAATTTGTTCAGATCAACCTAGTCACCTTGCCAAGAAAAAGCAGTTGCTTCAGAACATTTTCAGAATACTAAAAGCAACTCCAGATGAATACAAACGTCCAAAGAGGTAAACAACTTTTAACCTGAGGTGAAATGCCATTAAACGTATGTTCTTCCAGTAACAATAAAATCCAGATTTTAACCCCAAACAGAATGCCTCTTCTTAGTGCAGACAACTACATCTCCTTTAGAGGAAATCAATCAGGTGAATGAAGTGGTAATCAGCCCCCTATGAACATTTTCCTGAGGACCCAGAAATATTTGTCAGTATTTGGTCAGACAGAAAGAGACATCTAGTTTGGTTCAGTCTCCAATTCTGTCAGTATAAGCTTCATAGTGAAAAGTAAAATCAAGGTATATCATGGTGCTTCCTTTTCCCTATCTCATCTTTTCATAGCATGCTCTTTAGAGATTCCTTGCATCAGAGTAGCTTTGTTCTTAATGGCTCTTCATGGATTACATCTTCCTGCATCCAACAGGTCTAATTGTATTATGATTGTACTTTGCACTTACCTTCTCCATGCAAGTGGATATGATGGAGGTCTACAGTTCTTCTGACACCAATGGACTGATGGAGTTCTATTCTTCATATTCTGTTTTTTAAGTTAATGGTGTTGACTTTTCAAGAGGTCTGAACAAGGAAATTTTTCTCTGAAATACCTTTCATGTCCCAGTTTGAATGCAGAGATGGAATGCTTTTAGTATGTGCAATAGTATTTATTTCATGTGTGTGAATCCCGCTGCCACGGGTAGCTGCTGTGCATTTGTATCTGACATGACCTCATATAGCGAAACAGCTTTTCAGACTAAATTCCCATAAGTCAGCCAGGTGTAGTTTCTTCCCTCTTGCCACTATTTTTGAGGTGTAAACTATTGTCTTTCAAGTGTGGAATAGAGTGGGAATATCTGCTCAAATCTCCCAAACACTTTATTACTCAGTTTCTAACACTCAGCTCAATCTTTCCAGAACTAAATCCAAATTGCAAAACTACATTGCTGGGTGAAAGTCCAGAAATAGTGATGACCAGAACATCAGTACTGGTATACTAACACCAGAGATCTCAGGCTATCTGCTACCTAATGACATATTTCTCACAATTTTCTACTATTCTTGGGGACCAGAGCTCATTCATGAAAAAGCAGCAATATTTTAAAATTACACTGAATGCTTCTTTATATGGAATATCTTTTTGGATCCTAGAGCTATCAATAGCAGAGGAGAAAAAAAAAATGTCTCTACCCAAAATGTTCTGGAAGCAGTTTGAACCTGTGATACATTTACAGCCTGTATTGTCTTTTACTAATCACTGATGCCTGGTCTGGAGAGTCCTCTTCAGAGACCATGTTATTCAAGAGAAGGATCAAAATTTAAGCTAGTCTGGATCTAAACTACGGTAATCCATGATCTCCATTTTTAATCTGAAGTTACAGATCCAGCTTTTCTGTTTGATAACTATGCAAAGGAGCAGGTAGTACACTCCAGCTCCAAAAAGGGAGAATCACTGATAGGCCATGCCATATGTTGCCCTGCTCCCCTAACGAGCCTCTTCTGCTATCTGTCCTCAGCATCTCACCAGATTGCTGACTTAAATGTTTTAGGCATCTTTGAAATCCTGGCTGGTTTTCAGCACTGTTTTACAGAATGTTTTTGGCACCTCCACTTTTATTTGTGAAAAAGAGAGAGAGTAATCATTTTGATGGAAGATGAAATTTTGATTGACAGGAAAGGTAGGTTTTGCACACATTCAGCAGAAATTTCAAATACGTCAGAGGTCAGCACTACATGGCCTGGTAGATGAAAAATGGAAGCAACAAAATTGACCATTGTGACAATATGAACTTACCAGTTACTGAACTATCAGGCTCACCATTTTTCCTGGTGTCTGATTTTAAAATACTAAAATAATCAGCATGGCAAGACATAAAGCAGTTCAACAAGCTGGTCTTTAAGAAAATCAAACCTTTTTCACAAGCCAAAGGTTGATCTCACACATTTTAGGTGAAAACTGTTTAGTAAAACAGCCAGATCCATGATGATCTTTAGTCAAAGTCAATTTATTTTTGTTTATTTTGTTGTGGGAGCTGTAGCTTCTGAGATTTGAATGAAATAGACTAAACTTTAAGGTGTTTCAAAACAAATGTTTGGGCAGTTTCTTCACCTCCCTCCATTTTTTTCCATATTACTTCTGTCTCCTAGTATGCATGTTGCCCTTCTGCAAGGGAGACAGAAATGTGAGGGGATTCCCAGTGTTCAGATTCCTGTTCAGGGAAACCCATACTCAGAGAGCAAAAAGCTGAGCTAGTTTTCTCAAATTACAGTTGGTAAAAATATTCCCAGTTTCAGTTTCAACTTTCCTCAAAGGATTCTGTCTGTCTGTAAGATGTTTGGAATTGGCTTACAGATCAATTAGCATATCTACATATTTAATTTTTATTTTTCCTCATATTCATATAAGGAAGTCCATCCAGAACTTTAAAATCCACCTACATTGAGTTCATGATAAGGTTTATTGCTTCCTTTTACTTAAAAGTACAAAATATTTCCTGTCATTTCTCTCTAGAGTTATAAAACCACCAAAAGGGCTTCCAGTGTTCCCCTTGAAGCACTCATTTCTGGAGACCCATTGATAACACTCACATCACTTTTACTTGAATGTCCAAAGGAAAAGCATCAGAGCATTGCACAGCCTGGTGTCTCCAGAGTGAAATGGGGACATGCATCTCTGCTTTTTGGCTAAGCATGCTGCAAATCATATTTATTTTTCAATGTAAGTTCAGTCTTAGATGTCTGTTGAATATACACTCAGAGGATGGTGCTGGCACCCTCCTGAGTACCTTTTTCACTCTTGTAGGCTATAGATAGTGCAGTTCAACACAAGCATGCCTTTAAAACAAAAAACTCAGGGTAAGAGTGCCTGCTGTGCATACTGCACACGGGAGGATATTTCTGTTTGGCTCCACTCCAGTCCCACGGACCAAAAAACTATCAGCAACTGATGCACATTACGTGCACTTCTGGGGAACATCTTCCAGCTTGGTATAAAAAGCATGAAATGTAGTTCATGTGCTCTGACACAGCTCATGAACCAAAGCACAGAAAATAGGCATGTTAGAAACACTTGGCTTAAAATGCACTTCTGATTAGAGAAGGACACTAATGTTGGCCTCCCTTTAGGCAGCTGAGATGTCTAGGTTCTCTAGTTCGTGGAGTGGAGATATTTTAGAGAACAATTGAGATCTTGGAAAGACTGAACTGCAATTCTAAGAGGCCTTTTTCTTTCACAGTAAATGAACAGAATTGACTGCTTCAGAAAATCAGCTGAAACTCGGCTCGATGTCAAAGACATTCCTGCAACTTGGAGATGAGATTTTATAAAAGAGTAAAAATAATAGGATAAGACAGCAGGATGGATCTTACAATGTGGAATTGATGCTAACAGTCTGCTTTATCAAACTGCCCTGTAGGACTCTACTCTTGAAGAATGGTTCTCTGCCAGGATCAAGGAACAGCATCTGCTTACAGCTGCAGTTCTCTTTGGAGAGATTTAGAAGCCAATAGAGAAATGAAAGGACACCCATGACACCAGATATAAATAATGAGCTGTGTAAATAAAATATTTGTCTTCCTTCTTTGAGTGAAGTTCCAAAAAGTGGATCCTTGCTGTTAGCAAAAAATTGAGAAGCGTCAGCAACTCTATTAGCAGGTCCCTTTGTTTGGTGATTTCTTTTTTTAAATGGAAACATTTTGAGACCATAAATTATTTAAGAAACAGTAGGAAAGATTTTTTGGGTTTTGAACAATGTAGTCTATTTAGCCAAATATAGCTAATGTAGTATAGAGACCACAACTGGAAAAAATTGTTAGTCATGCATCAATTAGCCTTGTTTTCTGACTGAATATCATTAGACAGTGAAACCACCTAAATTAATCTAAGTGGTAAGCTAAAAACAGGCAGTCAGATTGTATCTTTAAATAAGACTCAAAGACTAAGACTCATCTATCAGAGGTTGGGCTGTACCTGAAACAGTCAGGCACTGGAGCCCAGCAGTCCACCTGCATTTCATGTGACAAAAGCCTGCTGTGGACAGTAGGATCATTTATGGACAGAACACAGTCTGTGTGCTTCATCTGTCCTTGGAAAGAATGGCAGACCTAAGACATGGAGGAAGACATTTCTTGATGAAGCAGAACAGGAGGTAGCAGGATAAAACACAGACCCTGTGACAACACTCCATAGCTTTCCAAATGGTCTCTAGTTCCTGGAATAGTCCAGGGAGAAAGGCCCAGGAAATATGTGTCAGCAGTTAGGTATGTTGGTATCCTCAGAAACATGTTATGAATTGAGTTCAGAAGGAGAATATCTTTTTTCACCTTCTCAGTAGCTTACCCCACTTGTCATCTTGATTACATTTCCTCTCCATGTCCTGATATTGCCCTCCCATTCATCACCACAGTCCAAGTGTTCAGTAAGTCCATGATCTGCTGAGGACCAGAGTTATAGCGTCAATGTTCAGTCTCAACAGCCTTACTTGTGAAGCCTGAGACTTCCTTGTGGAGGAGGGCATCAGAATATCATCTCCTCCTAAGTCTTTTCTTCTGTATACTACCTCTTGTCATCACATGCCTCAGTATAAATATTCAATTTTGCTTCAGGCCCTGTCTCAGGCCTCTCCAGAACTCATCCATTCATCTCTCCTTCCTAGTCCAGATTCTGCCCAAACTCAAGTTTAAAGTATCCAAACTCACTTCCTTAAAGCACCCAAACTCTCTAGCCTCTTTATACTCATTATTTTGGACATCAAGACCAGATAAGCCTTTCTGCTGCCCCTCAACAATCCCTACCTGCCTCATTTTATACTAAATAATGTGTATTGTGACAAATAATGCTCTTCCTGGGCCCTCCATTTGTGCCAGGAAAAACACAGATGGTATCACTAGTTTGCATCTCACTGATGAGGAAGACTGCTTCAGAAGAACTGAATGCTGGGGTTTAAAACACTACATGTACAATTTAGGTGTCTAGAAAGCAGGGCATTCAAAGATCATAAAAACAAAAGTATCTGCACTATGGATGTGCAGGAGAGGTGATCTGTGTAGCTAGAGACTTTTAGCATCTAATTTTAGATATCTCAATAGACAGCAGGAATTTGCAAAGGTCAACAAAGTCAAAAATGGCTAAGTAGATGCTCACACCATTTCAGGAGGAAGCCTAATTTGACCAGATGAATCACAGCCAGTGAGTCAGAAGCAGAGCAGCAGCAGAAGAAACCAATTCACAGTTTGCATCTTCACAAACTCCATAAAAGTATCCCAGATGATTTGTCTACTGTTCAAATGTTCTCTACCAAAAATTGTGTGGTTGTTAAGAGATGTTCAGGGGATGAGGGGAAGAAGCATTGTTTTCTGTGGCTAATGTTGGAGCCAGAAATCAGAGGTGGAAAAGAACTACAGAGTGCTGAGAATAATAATAAAAAAAAAATACTGAAAATGTGGCAGCTTGACTTTCAGCCTTTTAGTTGCCAGAGTTTAAAAATACAATAGCTGTGCAGTGTGTGAAAGTGAAAAAAAGAGCTACATAAGATAGATTTTATAGCCACTTTTAAGAGTCTTAGTAGTATATTTTTAACTTGATAATTTAACTTGCCTGCCTCCCCATGATACTTATAAAAATAAAAGAATACATGCCTTATTTTAGCCAAAAAGTACTATATAAACAAAATCCAAGGCATGCATTGAATTAAAATGTTAGACTACAATAATGAGTGAACTTGATTTCATTTCCATTTCACAAAGCATTCACATTTGCTACTAATATGCTAAAAGTTGTGCCAGTCAAAATAAGCTTGACTATCCTAGCAAGAGAAAATTGTCAAAACACACAACTCAATTCCTCTCTCACTCATATTAATTTTATGCTGGAATAATTTCTCTTTTCTTTTTTTCACCCCAGAGACATTCTTGACATGACAGCTAACGAGCAAAAGTGACTATTTGGATAGCTCTTAAAAACTTTTTGGTTATCAGTCTTAGACAATCCATAATGGTCTTGAAGGAAGCACCCAGATGAACAAACTAGGAAAAATATGCAAAGCACAAGAATATTGGGAGAGTTCCACATGCCTACTAGATCCACTCCATTTCTAATGCTTTGCTTTCTGCCTGGAGTCTATGAGCCATTATCTTTCCCACTGCTCAGAAAATCACAGCTGGACCACTCCAAGCACAAAGAAAAGAATTAAAATCTGTAGCATGAGCTCATGTCATGCTTTTTTTTTGGCTTGGAGAGACAAAAAGAGAACCGGTTAGTCTTCTCACTCACTCAATAAGAAAAATGAGAGCACAGAGTGCTCTCCCTTTCAACAAAGTGCATGTGTGATCTTTAGTATTATCCTGCTAACACTAACTGCAGACTCCTGTCCATTCAGGCAGCAGCAGGCATTTTTGTCCTGCATGGCTAGTCACCCACACAACATCCTTTCTTCCTTTTGTTACTGCTGTACTTTCAGTACAGGCGGTCCTTCCACTGGCAGACTTTTGGCAAGACTTGAGGTGTACAACGGGATACACATCAATCACACTTCAGTCACAGTATTAACTCATTCTTGCACTGGCTCCAACCCAAGGCTGCATCCTCCCCTTTGCAGCAGTTCTCAATATGTTACCTTTACCAACATTTTCTTATTAACCAGAGGTATGATATCCTGGGGGACTAGAATGTTCTCTACCACATTTTTTATCCCTGAAAACACTTTGATCCAGTTATGACTCCATAGCTACAGTTATGGCTTTTCCCAACAGATTATAATGTACCTGTGTGCAGGAAACAACATGAAGCTTTTAGCAAGAAATGGTAACGCTCAAATTAACTGATCAGATAAACTAAAATATCTGCGGCTCTGACAGTGCGACATCAGATGACAAAGCACTTCAAAACCTGATATCAGCCTGAGGGACTAGCTAAAGATAACAAAAAAGTGTGGTCATCTTGGACCACTCCTAAAAATGCTGTGCTCAACAAGTGGCAACCCAGCCAAGAGATTAGCAAACAATCGCCACAGTCAACAGTCTCTGCAGAGAGCTACAGTGACATGCTGACAGCATTTCCTACCCTGGGCCTCAGGGAGCAGGATGCTCCACAGCAGAGCCTGTGCGTGGGAAACCCAGCTCTGGGCAGCAACTTCATATCAAAATGGGTTTGATGCTCACAGTTTGCTAATGTTGAGCAACATTTAAACAATGCCCTTTGAAATAATATTTTCATTTTGTGGGAATGTTTTTGTAAAGAGGGTTTCTTCTCTTTGTAAGCAATTATGGGAAAAAGATACACAGGTTTCTGACAAATTTTATTGTCAATCTCCATTTTTTAATTAGAGCTTTGTTTGTTTGAATTTTTTTTAATTCAAATTTTGCTTGAATTAGCTTTTTTAGTTTCTTATTCCCACACAATATTAAGATACAAAACTCTTTACTGATAAGTGATGCACCTCAGAAATGGCAGGATGTGTTGAAGAGGGAATTCAGGTAATGCACACAGTTTCAATCTCTCTTTTTGCCTTGCAGATTACATGTCAAAACAGGAAGGAACTGGTAACTGCAAACTGATTTAAGTCATAAATGAGGTCTAAAGGAGAAGCAAAACACTATTACATAGCATGCAGGTTTCATCTTTTATAAACTTAACAGCCTTTTGTGCTGGAAAGGAGTTATTTATCCACAGCAAATGGATAGTAAGTGTCTGACTCTTTTTTTTTGTATGAAATGCCATGTCAACAAATGGGCAGATGTTACACAAGTTAGTAGTTTCTCCAATCACCACTAACTTTTTCAAAACACTTAAACATCTTCCCTGCCTGCTAGCAAACTGAAAGGTGTTAGGCTCTTCCTTCTATGACAAAATAACAATTCTCACTCATTTTCAATATCCTAGAGAGAAAAACTGATAATAAAGCCAATTTGTTCCCAACAAAGTATTTTTTATTGTGTCTCTCATCATACTATTCAGCACCTTTTAAGAAAATGCCTTTTCACTGTGATTTGAGTAGGGATGGAGCAGTGTGACAGAGCTAACAAGTCTGATAAAGGAAGCAATTGCACATTTATTATGTTTTTCTGGGTCAAATCACATTCACAAAGTAAAACGTGAAGTAAGAAGATTGGCACTGACAAAATTGACTATTTTTTGGTGAGAGATATGGGCAAAGAACTGCCAGCTTCTCACAACACAGTGAAAGCTGAGCCAGGGATAGAGAATGTGGCCCACAGCAAATGATTCTTATCCTCCTCTGCCTCGGAGTTTGAGCATCAGCCTGCAGGAAGACAGGTAGTGGCATGCTGTTGCAGAGACACAGCTGTATCACAGGGAATGCTCTCATTCACTGGTGGAAAAGCTGCTGCTTTCCTCTGTGCTTCTCCCTGCCATTGTAAGACTCTAATATGTCAGTGGTTTTGTTTGTTTGGCTTGAGTCACTCACATGGTTTACACTTTGTTGTCCTTTACAAAGCAGTTTCTTTGAAATGCATTAGTAGCATGGGTTCAATAGTCAGACTCTTATTTCTCTCTGAGTAGGTGGCCATGGCTTCACTGTGTCTGGCTTCACTCTAGAGAATTTTGGAATGGAATGCTCATGGTACTGGGGCTTGCGAGAGCACAACATATTTTCGGCCCTCCCCCTGCCTCAGAAACTCAACAGGTCAAAAAACAGCAGCAGAATCTGGAGAGCTGAAGGATGGGGTGGTAGGCAGGCTGCCAGTGGTACTGGGATATCTGGCTCTGCAGCAATCCCCCCAGAAGGCTGAGAGGGAACTGCCAACCTTGGCCTCTGCTGCCCAGGCTCTCCACTCTGGGACATTGATTTCCAGACCTCAGACTACCTGGCTTTGTGATCACTGAAATGCCAGAGTTTGTGTTGGTTTTAAGGACTCCTTGAAAAGGCAGAAGTAAAACAGGTTTTGACTTTTGAAGGGGAAGACTTCTTTATGCCTTTGTTTTGTTTGCTTGGTTGTTTTTTTCAGTGCAGCTCAGGGAGTACACAAGAACGTACCATCTTTTTAAGTAATGCTCCTTTTTATTTTTTATTCTGAAAATTCCAAGGGAATAGGAATTTTAGTTTCTAGGCAGTTCTAGCCATCTCAAGGTATATCCCTTATCATGTTTTATTCTTAACAGTAAATTCTGGAGAAAAACTCGTAAGCAGAAACCTGAACGTGGGGAAACACAGAACATTGCGACAGATAGAACATATGTTCATATCTAATGAATTCCAGATTTACTCATGACCCCATTTTACACAGATCTTGAGCAGTGTAAATATTTGATTTATGGATGTGTGTCTAAGGTTACTAAACAAAGTGCTTAAAGCATTGACAGTGCCTTTGAGAAAAAAAAAAAAACTAGAAAGGCTTATAAGCCAAAATTAATTAATATGTTTTCAGGAAAATACTTCTTATCATTAAAAATTAGTTAAAAAAAAAAAAAAAGACTGGTTTCTCAACTGAGAGGGCTATTTTGTATATTTTGAGCCTTATCTCCACCTTTACCCCAAGAGAAAACTAAACTAGGAGAAACTCAAGTTCTCTGTGCATGAAATAGCATTTGGAAGATTACCATGTCCATTTTTTCTTTTTTGTCGTTTCTCCATCCTGTTCATCTCTCTGAACATGCAAACACAAACATTTATTTTCAAATGCATATTCAGTGTTTGATCTTAGAAAGACTTTTCTTAGAACAAAGTATTATCAGATGCCAGGTCAGGAAATAAGATACAATAAAAGTGAACCATTCCTGTCCTGGTCTTAGAATATGAGTAAAATAAAAAACAAAAACTTGAAATTGGCAAGTATGTTTGGCTTCAAAATATCTAAACTCTCCAGCACTTATCCAGTGCCAAAGAGATATTATTTTATATGTGATGTCAGCAGAGGAAAACACTGCACTGTAAATGCCTTCTGAAAAACCTAATTCTTAATGGTTGCCTATCTATTTTGTTCTCAGACTGATTATTTTAGTCCCTCACAGGTTCAGTGAATCTGTATCTTAGAGCTATATGTTATTCCGAGGACAGTGAAAAGGTTCAAGTCCATGTCTCCTCATTTCTCAGTCTCTTAATTTGTAGTGGAAACAAGAGAAAATGGCAGAGATCTCTATGATCTTCCCAAAGTCACACTCACTGCTCTCCTACACCCAACCTCCCTGAATTTCACCAGCCTCTATCCAACCCTCCCTCACCCAGACTCTCTGAATGGCCTCTCCACAGCCTCCCTTCCTCCCTGGGGTCAGTCAATACCCTTATAGCACTCTACTTGCCCTCCCTTGCACTGCAACAACCCCAGGTTTGCTGCTGGGAGGTCCCTGGTATTTGCACTGATGGCACATCCTATAAGGGGCACTGCCCAAGCCTGTGCCAGCCAAACAGCTGCAGCTGTGCAGGCACGTTGCCTGTCACACAGGCACATCTTCCCCCTGCTCTCCAAGGCTTTGGAATGTGTCACATTACAGCAGGTGCTAATAATGGTGCAGGCTTTAAT
Source organism: Nicator chloris (assembly GCA_013400495.1). Classification (NCBI taxonomy): domain Eukaryota; kingdom Metazoa; phylum Chordata; class Aves; order Passeriformes; family Pycnonotidae; genus Nicator; species Nicator chloris. The sequence goes on along the minus strand of WAAE01001998.1, from coordinate 25,411 downwards.
ATCCACATGGTTTTCCTTGCCTTTGTTGGGAATTTATGAGTAAGGTATTGAGAACTTGTTACCTAATTCTTTGTGACCTTGCTCGCTAGATTTTTTGATTTAAGAAAGGACCTTAACTAAAAGTGCAGTTCTTAAAGTCAGTTAAATTAGGCTGTCCTTTCTTGCAGGGACACTTTCGGATTGATCTCAGCGTGTTTCATATTGAACGTTTTACTTGCAGAACTCAATCAGCATTGCTAGCTCCAAACAAGCCCAAGCGTGTCTGCATGAGGCTTTGTGAGGGGGCAGAAAAGCACTGACAAAGTGAGAAGCTGCACTGCTGTTCCCAGAGCAAACGAGCATCCTGAAATGTGGGGCTCCATCACCTGGAGCTCCATTAACTCCTGCTGAGTAAATAACTGCCTGGCACAGAGACAGAGTGCTTTCTGAGACTATTTATTAGAATTTGGTTTTGAGGGAAGGAGAGGGGGGCTGTGAATCTGAACTCCAGTACTCCTAAATATAGGGTTATTCCTAAGGGACAAGGAGAAATATACTTCCTCCACTGGATGGTCAAGATTTAAGTGTTAAGCTTGTGTCTGTGGACTGTGCTATAAATTTCTTTCTTATTTCCTCACCCACACTAATGTTCTTTAAAATAAGAGCTCAATGAGCACGAAGGCATCTTGTACAGACACTTAAGAAACCAGTCATTGATAACACAATGAATAGGGTTTAAAAGTAGGCACTGTTCTCTGTCCAGTAATCACACAGTGCACATTTTGGTGTCACAGCAAACAGCATGAGGCAGAGTTTCTAAATCCTTTAGTACTTCAGGAAGGTTAGGTGAGGACTCTGTAGTGCTTTTTAACTCTTTAGTGCTTTCACCTCCTAAAACAGCAGTCCAGCATTGCAAATTAAGATAAGCAACAGAAGGGAAAACAAAACCAGCTCCATTTGACATTTCAGGTAGTGGGAGAAATTAATGCCACATCCCCAGACACCAGGCAGTGATCCATGCTGGTGCTGGTCTAGCTGTTTGGAGGAGAGAGGACGAGTGGTACCAGGCAGACAGGTGGTCCAGGCATTCTTGTGTGACAAGCCAGACAGGATAGAAATGACAAAAATCCAGGTTCACACCCTAAGGGTTAATTAGTTATTTACTCTTTACATTAAAAGCTGTGAAAATTAAAGGGTCAAAAGGAACTGCAGTGATTCTGAGCTTCCAATCATCGCAGTAACATGTTTGTTTGGGTTCTGTGATCATTTGGATTTAATGAGAACATTTCTATGAAAGACACAATTCAGTCGTGGGGCAGCATGCTAAGCCAGCCTGACCTGGAGACATTAGTGGTTTATACTTCTCGTTCCCAGTACATCCACAGGCAAACTACTGTTAAAGCTTTTCATGAGTTTGTATTTACTCTGCGTTGCAGCTTGAACACGGTCTGGACCATTTTTTAGAAATGATGGCACAGACACTCATTTCATTCTGAAGCCAGTCATCATGGTTGCCTGAAATGTTCTGTCAAAATAGTCACTTGAATTAGAGCCATGCTTTCCACTTCACCCTGTTGGCCAGTATGACTGAAGAAGCACAATGGATTTCTCTCTAAATGAGGAGCCCTTCTTCCACATTGCTGCTGCTTTCACACAGCAGAGGCAGAAGAAAGCTGCCAGTGCGGATGCAATTGCTCTCCCCGCCAAGAAGTCTTGTGGAAAAGACTGTCTCCTGCAAAACTTGGATCTGTGCAGCTGGCTGACAACACCTTGAGGATGTGCATGTACTGATGGGCACTTGGCTGTCAGAATTCCCTTCTGACAGCCAAGTGCTAATTAAGGCAGCTTGTAAATTATGGTCTTTGGCTTGGTCCCAGGGCAGATATAAGTTCAGTCTGAATAAAAGGGTTGTGCACCCAGGAAGCCACAAATGGACCACAGGGCCCAGGACCCTGCATACTGCACCAGATCATACCCCTCTGCCAGTAAATCCACCACAGAAGGTCTTGATACAGAGAACAGTGCAAATTCATTACCAGCCTTCCCTAGAGGATATTATCTAAACAAGTTTTCTTGGAGCCACAGCAACATTAGGGACTTCTTTAGCAATAGAATACTGATATGATAACGAAAGCTTTGTGTACGAGACCAGAGATGTTAGCTTTTGCTGGCAGGTGTCTGGGATGTGGAGGCCATTTCACAAAAGTGAAATGCTTTGAGTCTGACAAACAAGTGTGCCTGATTGTGTCTTTTTCTGTCTTTTGAATACTATAGCTGGTATGTTTGTTAAAGAGGATTGATTAAAAAACAGGATTTTATTTAACCCTTTTTTGTTTCTGCAGTAAGTAGACCAGGCTTGGACAGCTAATTTCTAGTGTACTTAAAGTAGCCAAACCCTGCAAAAAAACCCTCCACAAAACAGAGCAACCAGGAGCTTCTAGATCTCAGCATCCACCACTGGATATATCTAGATTCCATTTCAAAGTGAGACCTGGGAATTCACCTTATTATTCCCCACACCTTGGTTGGAATAGGAAGAAAGACTAAATCCATGAACTATGAGGGGTCTGAAGTATATGCCAGCAAATCCCCCCACTGGGATGTTCCTCAGACTACTGCAGACACTTGGTGGTATGTGTCTGGTGTTGGGACCCTGATTCCACACCAATGCCTCACTCCACTAGAAACTGACACTAGAAAAATTTGTCCCATCCACTTACCACAGAAGTTCATTCTGCACCTCCTAGTGTGGAAAGAGTTGTACCATTTAAGGTAGTTGAGATGGCCAAATCACTATGTTGTAGTTAAGACAGACGTGACATTCAGCGTGCTTCTTTAAAAACCTCAAGGGGCTCCAAACATCAGCACCTGGTTATCTAGAGGTCTCTCATATTTATCAGAAGGCTTCACAGACCAGCACCTTGTTTTTCAAGAGTGTCTATGTTGCCTCCCAAAGACAGCTCCACACAGCTCACACGGTCTGTCCATTTATGCTAGCAGCTAGTCTGTAAACTCAATGCCTCAGCTCTTCTTCTCCTCTCTTGCTTCTGCTGTTCCAGCCAGTTTCTTCCTATCCCTAACCCTGTCTGACTCTGGTACAAAGTCTTACCCTATCTATCCCCTGCATGACCTGNAAGAGTTGTACCATTTAAGGTAGTTGAGATGGCCAAATCACTATGTTGTAGTTAAGACAGACGTGACATTCAGCGTGCTTCTTTAAAAACCTCAAGGGGCTCCAAACATCAGCACCTGGTTATCTAGAGGTCTCTCATATTTATCAGAAGGCTTCACAGACCAGCACCTTGTTATTCAAGAGTGTCTATGTTGCCTCCCAAAGGCAGCTCCACACAGCTCACAGGGTCTGTCCATTTATGCTAGCAGCTAGTCTGTAAACTCAATGCCTCAGCTCTTCTTCTCCTCTCTTTCTTCTGCTGTTCCAGCCAGTTTCTTCCTATCCCTAACCCTGTCTGACTCTGGTACAAAGTCTTACCCTATCTATCCCCTGCATGACCTGCTGTCCCTGGTTCTTCACAGCACAGCATCAGACTACAACTGACTCTAACCACAACTGACTCCAGCTGTGAGTCACCTGCAACTACAGCAGCAACTAAACTCCCTCCCAGCTAACTCCCTCTTTATCACACCCATAGCTGGGAGGACAAAGCTGTTCCCACTCTTTGATAATTAACAGAGCTGCAATATATCAGGGGCAGGATTACCTTCTGCACTATTTCTGTCTTCCCACATCCTAGAGTCCGTGCAGCCACAGTATGTCTCAAAAAAGGCTCATACTTAGCTGCAATGAACCATTTTTTCCAGGATAATGTTCTGCAGAATCCATTCCCTGATTAGCTCTCCACATTGCTTTACAAATGTGAATGCCAAGTGTGGGAGACTATCAGCAAGAAGAAGCTGTGGTCATCCTTTTGATGTACTGGCTGTTGCGTATAAAAGTGATCGGGAAAATGTAGGTTTCATCTGGCTGTAGTGAAATCAGACTCCTAAATGTGCATATTGCACCACCAATACTCAATGAAATTGTGCATGAATGTAAATGCTCTTTTCAAAGACATCACTGTTCCCAGAACCAAAACTGTTTCAAGCACATTGAGGTGCACAGGGTGGTAAGCAGGTGTCTACTAGGATTATCCTCTAGGAGTCATGATTTTCCTCTGTGTCACCATCAAATCTGATACCTTATTTACACTTTTAAGCGAATAAAGACATTGTTAAAAATTGGCTTTTAGTAGCTGTTAAAAACTAAAGGACTCATATTCTTACAAATAGTTTTGAAAGTCAGGTGTTTGCTCCAAGTGAAAATCTGCATTGGTACCACCATTGAATAGGCAGATGACTGCCTCTGGAACAAGTTGACTCACTCAGAAAACCTCCACATCACTCTTAAGTCTTAGGAAATGCTTTCCCAATGCAACTTCCTAGAAAGTGCTGGGTAAAATAACTGCTGGCAAACAGATCAAATGTAGTGTTAAGGCAGTGACATCAGTCCTAGCCATGTACCTCCTAAAACAAGTCCTGAAAGGGGACAGTTACAAGTGCTGGCATTAAGGAAAACTGAGACTTTTTATTGAGGCTGCATTGAGGGTCTCTTGAACCTCATAAGTGGTAGATAAGCATTTTTGGGAGAGAAGGACCTCATGCCATGGTAACTGCCTTTTTAAACATCTTTCTTTCTGTCTCCATTGTAGAGTGAAGTCTGCAAAGTCTGTGCAGATTCAGAGGCAGAAAAATTGTGTATATTTTAAAAAAGCTCCTACCATTAATATTTTTCTTGGCATTTACTTTTTATAGCTATATCAGTGGTTTAATTCATCTGTAATCTGGAGAAAGAAGGAGAAACCCTGAAAATGTATTTTAATGAAATCAAACAGCTAAATCTCTACAAAGAGAACCTGAGAGAGAATATGGAGAAAAAAATCATGACTGAATATAAACTCATAGAACTTATTCACAGGACACAGAACAAAAGAGCAGTGGCAACACCATGGGATGGAAAAGGAATCCAGGATGGATGTGCTGAGTGGTCCTGCTCTGATTTCAGCAGTCACAGCAGGAGAGACAAAGCTCTAAGAAACTTTGGAGGTGGGTGAGTTCTAACAGATGAACCTTATGAGATAACAAGGGCAATAGAGCAGCTGAGAAAATCTGGTGATGTTACTTATAACCCTAATGATGCATCAGAGTGGGGATACTGCTCTATTACTGTGAAACCACATTGATAAGCAAATGCATTTTTTCCTCCTTGCCCCTGTTTAAAAATACAACATACTCTAACATCCCTTGGAAGGTAGCTTATTCCAGAGCAGACCTATAAAATTCCAGACTAATGGATTTCATTCCATGACAGTTATCTGAGAATCAATGTGATTTTATGAAGAGATCCACAAACAACAAATAAGAAAGCAAGCTTACAGCCAGTACACTTAAATTTACACTGCAGAAGTTTACAGTAGGGCTTGAAAACATTTCGGGGCATGTAATAAAGTCTGAAAAACAGAGTTGTTAAGAGCATACAGCCCTTAGTTGTAGGCTTCCCAAGAGTGTTGCTGGCAATCTGCCACAGACATCTCCACAGAAGCCTGGCTCACACAGGTAACACAAGCTGACATTCTCCAGAGCTACTTTTTTTTTCCTTGGCAAGCATTAGCCTGAGCTGCTTTAGGGAGGAGCTAAAATATAAAATCCGTATGGCAGATATCAATATGAGCTTTTCTATATTTCATCTTTAGAGAGCTTCTGACTAATAATGTGATGTAGAAAATAAAGAGCTACTCTTCATGGATGCTCATCCAACACCTTGCTTATCCCGCACCCCTGCAGAGCAGGCTCCTTCTATTGCTGTGAGCCTTTCTAGCAATGCTCTTACAGAGCTCCACTCATTGGAGGACTGTCTGCAAAAGATGCATAAATATGCACACTCCTATTATTTTAAGCATTCCCATTTTGAGGGGTATTGCTGATTCCTGAAAAATGCTTACTGCTTCCTTTTCTTTCTTTTCTGAAAGCATCACAAATACAGTAGCAGAGGGGAGCAGCTCTTGGCGGGGAGATAGCAGAGGAAGCCTCTCTCTTCCCCTTGTGAATTCCAAGTCCTAAAACACTAGAAAGTGCTAAATATGTTTAACCACAGTACAAAGTACTTTACATTTTAAATGAATTCCAGTTGATTTCTTGTGCTTTATACCTCCTTTTTTTTTTTTTTTTTTTCTGAGTAGGCACAGGACTTATCACAGATGCTTCAAGGTGGGATGTGTATACTTTCTATAGGCCAAAATTAATTCATTTTTCCCTCACTTCATGCTGCTTTTGTCCACTGAGAAACTTTTACTTAAGCATTTTTTTAGCCAAGAGAGCTGTTCTCAGGTGTAGATGTGAAAATAATTTGTAGCTCCTAGCGAAGGGGTCTTGACCTAGCTATAGGGAAAGGCAATGATGTGGTGTGTCCCAGGTCTAGAGCTATAAACTCCCTGCTCTTAATTACCCTTTTGGCCGTGTATACATCACAAGATGGAGATATTTTTAAGGAACTGTAGTTTTCCACACTCCCAGCACATTCTATTACGTGTGGAGTTGGAATATGTGCAATTGATACTGTAAAATCCTTACGTTTTGAGCTGTTAATGCATTTTTGCTTTAAATAAACACTCTGCACAGCGAGTTTAAACACTTATTCAACTGTTCAGTTAAACTCTAGGATCATAAGACCGCACTGTCCAAGGGTTTCACAAGTGTTATCCCCTCAGGGAGGAAATCATGCATTTCCAGCCCTGGAAAGCAATGGATGAAAGTGGAGCAGGAACATCACTCTGTGTGGACTGGTCTAACTAAGAGCACTTAGCTGAGGTGGAGCAATCATTTGGAGCCAAGGTGAAGCTGAGCCAAGGCAACCATGGTTTCAGTCAGATTTAGCAGCAATTAATTCCATATAGCATTAGCATGTAAACAGAGAAGTTAAAATCAAAAAGAGGCATCTGAAAGGGGTAGGATGAAGGAGAAAGAGACTGTCGTCTGAAATAGATCTGTCTTCCCACTTTCAGAAGACAGTTTGAAACACCGAATGATGTGTGTGACAGATGGATGAGCTGTGGTAGAAAAATGTTTTTGGTTGTAGAGGTGCTGAATTCAACACAATATTTGCTTTCTAGTCAAGTGCAGTTCTACTCTGATGAAATAAAGGATGGATCTCTTACAATAGTAATGAACAAAGAGATACATTTATACTGCTGCCCACAGTTTGAGTAATTGCTTTTCATTATATGTATATTTGGGAGAGCAGGCAGTAAAATAAAAAGTGGTGTAACTTATGTAACCAGTGTAAATATGAAAGTGCTGGAGTTTAAATTGCCTTGTGTTTCTTTTATCCAGTTTGCACTTACACAGTATTAGTACAAAATGTTTTCAAGGAAAACCATACCTTTGCTTGCATCAGTGGTATCTCTTCATGCCTTGTCTTGAACATAAAGACATATCTATCCTCAGATGAGGAAGAAGGCACTGAAATTGACCTCTTGAAATGAAACGATGACATACAGGATAAGTAGACATTTCACTCATTCTTATAGAACATGTCTGTGTCAAGACTGTAAGGTGATTGAACTAGGTATTGGAGACGTCTTGGTTGAAAAATAATTGTATTGGCTGGGAATCCAATGTAAACATATGTATATGTATATCCAATGTAAACATATGCAATAAGAAAGAGTGGGTGATAAAAAGGATGATAAAAATGTACTTTTCCATGACAGAGCCAAAATATGGTTATTTCTGCACCTCCAGAAGGATGCTGAACCAATGTTCTGGTTCCAGGAAGTAGGATGTTTCCAGGAAGTAGAATGAGTTTTTAAAGGGGAGCAAGAATTTGATTTTTATTCACCTATCTAAGCTGGAGCTTCTCCATTTTAAGCTTCTGCTCTCAGCAGCTCTGCAAGACACAGAGTGCTAAGTTTTGTGGCCTCATCTAACCCAGTATATGAAGAACTTTATGGAGCAACAATATGAAACTCAGTAGGGAGGGACCTCCTTTAGTCAAATAGCAAAGCTTTACTCCTCAAGATTATAGTGAAAATACAGAGGGAAAAAGAAGAAAAAATAACCCAGACAGATTTGCTGTGAGTGATGCTCAGTCCCTGGCAATTTCTCTGTGTTCCAATGGCTTGAGGAGGACCAGAGGCTCAAGACCTCCTACTGTGAGTCCCCTGACATGGTATTCCCCTTCCTTTAGTTACACCAGTATCCCTATTAGACATCAAGAAAAGTTGTTCTGGAGGTTGTGGTCTTCAATGTGCACTACAGATACCTCAAGTGGTGTCTGTAGTGCAGGTGCCTCTTGAGACGTCTCACTGAATTCCTGTCTAGTTACTGTAATCCTCACTAAGACCCCAGCTTTGTCTCTGGCTCCTATGGAAAGCAAGGCTTTTTAGGATGTTCAGGAATCTCCGCAGCTAATTTGGGTACAAATCGCCCAAAGGCATTCCTTTTCCAAAGAACATTCTGGATACTTCATTAAAGCAGAGAAATGGTTGGAAGAAGTGGATGCTTTCTAGGATTTTGTTGTCGTTGTTCATTCACATTTTAGAAAGTAAATAAAGAAAATGCACTCTTTTGATGAATTATTCACTTGGCATGCCATGTTGAGAAAATATGGTTTCTATTGGTCTGGAATTTCTTCCTGGAAAAAACCTGTACAGATTCAGAGCAATGCTCTGTTGATTTGACTACAGTAATGGAATATTTTAAAGCATTTTTTTTTTAATATTTAGTCAACAGTCAGAATATGAAGGCGTTCTTGGCCACACAACATGAAAATGGACTCAATAAGACCTTTGAAGTAGAAAACAAGTGGACTTTGGATTGAGTTATTTCCTTCAAGATTCATATTCATTCTAAGAAAATAAGTTCTGAGCAATCATGTAAATTTTTGACTCAGCTGAGCAACGAAGAAGTGAAATTGAAGGGTTAGTGCTTATGCAGTTTCTTAGGGAGGAATATATTTTGGCTGTTCAGGCAAGGATCTGAAATACAGTATACAGAGAGGAAAAGCAGGTACTGTTCATATTCCAGAAAAGACAGCTGGAAATCATTTCAAATTTTGAACTACTGGCATGCACAGTGCATCCATTAGGTATTCCTGTTAGTCAGCACATTCTGACAATCATCCCTACACAATTAATTGGAAAAATAAATGATAAAGACCTGCTGAAGGAGAAAAATAAGTTGTCTATATAATATTTCTGAGAGCTTATGATTCCAAAAGTCTTTTCAAACATCTGGGGAGGCTCAAGAAAACTAAGTTAGAAAATTGTTATTTTGTCACTCCATAAAAAAGTGTTTTGGAATGGAAAAAAAATCAGCAATGCACTCAAGCGTATAGCTCAGACTGGTGTCAGTTTCAAGGAAGCTGGAAGAGAATGAAAAGGGACAAGTGAAAAGTAATATGGATGTTTTGCTTTAAATATGAGGAAACTAAGCCAATGAACGATCAAGACATTATAAGGCCCAAAAGGAGCTCCAGGCTTCTCCTGGTTTCTATAATTGCTCAGTGGTTCCTCTTCCTCAGTGAGGACTTCTGTAGCTTTCTTTCACCTGTTGTTTTTGGCACTATTTTTGTCCTTTCCATCACTAGCTTAAGCAATGCAGGCTGGTGCAACTACATTCACATGCCTGTATTTTTGCCTGCTCTGGACATCACTTTTTAGGGACAGGGACACAACCTTATTCCTTGGGGCAAGAGGACTAGCAAAAGGATCTCTTCCTCCCCCTCCTACTCCCCAAGTCAGCCAGAACCACGTGTGCTCTCATGCCAAGTAGCCAGGGGACACAGCCCCTTCATTTCAGACAAAATTTCATCCTTGGTTTCTGTGTTCCAAGATCTACAGTGGGATTGAAAAACTCAGTCTTTTCCACATGTGTCAATCTCCTGACAGGATAAGATGAGAATGGGAACTGCTTTGGGGACCATTGAGAATGCTCTTCTGACTTCAGGACCTAAATACTGGTCTTCAGCTCTATCACAGGGTCCACAAGAGTTTTCCCTGCTGGTGAGTAAGGGCTATTCTGAAGCATCTTACAGGGAGAAAGCTAAGAAAAAAGCAATGGAATTTGTTTTTTGGTGTCTTATTTAAGAAAATTAAAGAAAAATTCAGGTAGAAATTAAGTCCTGATTACTTACCTGGTTTATTTTTTTTTATAGTGCATTGGGAGACTGTAAATGCTCTTGCCTTTGATAGTTGCATTCCTCGCAGTTGAATGAACATCATGACCAACACTCAGGAAATGTGTTGCTCTTTATAAAATGGTTCACCATGGTAATTAAAGCTAATGGTAGCAGGGTGTGTGCATGGGTGCTGTACCTGAAATACACAGGAGGGCAGTGCAGCTGGGATTTGCAATACTGCTTCATGTACTTGCACTCCTGCTGAAGGTCCTGCAGAGCCAAAACATGGTTATTTCTGCACCTCCAGAAGGATGCTGAAGCTGAGCATTTTCAGTGGTTACTTTGCACAGGTCTTCTGAGCAAAAGGCAGGGTGATTCTCACTCCCTTGCCAGGGGCTGTGTGGTGATGTCAGTTCTCATCCACCCCAAGGCCCAGGCAGCCTGTTCTCCCAGCTGCCTCTTACACAGTGAAATAGGCAGTAATGCGTTTATAAAAAGATCATGTAATGATCTGTAATGTGTCAAAACCTGTAAACCAAGTCAACCTCACCTTGGGATGGAGCCAGAATTTCAGTCACCCATTAGCTAATCGGTATTTGTTCTGTTGTCCAGCACCGTGGTTCCAGGCTGGGACAGAGTTTCATAGGTTATGATGCTGGAAAACATAAATAGAATGTACATAAAAACATGAAGAAAATGTAAGGCAAACATAAAAACACAAAGAAAACATAAATAGAACGGAAAAAATAAGTAGAATGTAAAGTGACTTGTTTGCAGAAAATTTGCTTCCAAAGAATATATACAACAATAATATTTAGGTGATCAAAACAGTAAAAGGGTAATAGTAGATTGAAAAAATAAAGATTTTATTTTACTGGAAAATAATTAAAATGTTTAGATATCACAAAATAGCGAATTTCAGAAGGAAGACTTATTTCTGCATTAAATAGAAAAGTATGTATGTTTGAAACATCTAATTGCTACTTTTAAACTTATCCTCATTTTTAATTTAAATAATTATTGGAAATTGAGTTAGACACCCTAAATGTTTCAGTTGAGTCAAAGCTGCAAATTTTGTTGGAAAACAAAAAGCTGGATGAGAAGTTTTGATGACAGTTTATGCCAATCTCTTCTCAAAATATTGACTGATTGAATAATAAAATGTTCAGTTTAAGTATATATCAACCCCTTAAATTTGAGCCTTCAAAAATTACACTGGAAATTTATAGAGTATCATATTTGCAGACCTTTTTTTTCATGAAATGGTATAATCTGGAACAGCTATTTCGTGTTTTCTTTTTACTACTATTTTTTCCTTTTACTTCTCTCTGCCTTTTTTTTTTCCTTTTAAATTACATCATCTTTTTGTACTTCAAATCTGAGACTTTTAAGGTTCTTTCTTGGAAGGCTTAGATTAATTATTTTTTCTATTTATACCAGGCAAATAAAACTTTGAGTAATTTAATATGAATAAAACCATGCTGGCATCAGCTGAACAGAATTCATAGCATCAGTGGAATGCGGTAACAAAGTTTAGGGGATTTGGATTTCATCTGAACAGCCTCTAGCCTTTCAGGTGTCTGTACAGTCTCCCTGTTTTAATCACTTTTGTATAGAAAATACCTGATAGGAAAGGAAAAGGTCATAGGTCAGAAATAACTAACTAATTGACATATACTCAAATGTTCATGCTGTGACCTGTTGCAACTACCAGAGACTCCCAAACATTCATTTCCATGTACCTGTGCTAAGCTGCTCAAACACTAAAACTTGCAAGCATTTTCTCCTTCTAGCCCCAGGCTACACTCCTTCATTTTATATATTCAAATATCAGAGAATAGCAGCTTCTTAGACCCACGTTCTAACAAGTCTTTTAAACTTCTTTATTTACTTTGAAATTGACTCCCACTGGTCACTGGGCTTCTTTCCATTACTGGGGTCCTTGCTGATGGGCAGATGAAACACATGTGTTACTGGATTCAGTCTCACAAAAAGACACCCAAAACAGACACCCAAGGTTTCCAAATTGGTTGTGCTGAACCATGCATATTAATTTTCAGTAGCACCCTTGAAAGAGTAATGATATAGATAGCTAGACCTATATGTGCACATGCACCAAGAAGGGGTCCTCTGGCTCTTCAGACTTCAGAATCCTGCTCAGTCCTGGTGTGTGAGCTCTGTTAGACACAGCGCTCTCCCAGAAAAAGTCTAATTGCAGTAATTCATTCAACAAGGCCAGACTTGAAGAATGGTTAAATACAACTTGTTTTATTAACCATCTCCTTATGATAAATGACATTATCTTAGCTTACAGAACACAGGTTTAGTTTTTTCGTATCTGTTGGGGCTTCTTATTAAATAAAACACAACAAAATTTCCACAAATGATAGGCACAAAGATTGTTCCCCAATTCTAATTCAGAATAAACTAACCAAAAACCCACTCAAACAAAATCAGCTCCATTTTATATGAATATTAGTTTGATCTATTCTGTTTCTATTGAGTGTAGGACTGGAAGAGTGTACAAAAAGATGGAAAATTGCTTAACAGAAAAATTAGAAAAAGCAGAGATGGGAAACAAAGATTTGTATGTAAATGTTTACGTACCTAACAAAATATAATTGAGTCAATGAAAATACATTTTTTTGCCTCATCACTTTCATTTCTAAGTACTTTATTTAGCCATAGTACACCACTGGAGCATATATGAATTTCATTTCCTTATCTAAATACACACTGGCTTTGGAGCAATATTTCATCTTTTTTTGTCCTGTCCACATCTGAAAAATGGACAGGACATCAGCTACTAAGAAATCATGAACTGGTAATGAGTCCATAGATAGTAGCTGCATTTACTGTACAAGGTGAACTGTTTACAATTCAGAGAAACTCCATGCAAAGATTGTGTGCAGCCAACCAAGTGAACTGACCAAAGTCTTTAGATATTTTCTACAAAATAACAGGATGTCCTGCAAAGTTTTTTACCATTGAGCTAGTCCTTACCAGACAAAATTATTGGATGTCTTTGTATGGCATGGGTTATTCCAAATAATATTTATTTTTTTAATCCTAACTTATATTGCTTGAGACCTTGAACTTTGACCAAATTTCTGCTGTAGTAGATGAAATATGATCAACCACCTACCCCAAACAACAAAGCACTTTGGTGTGCTCAGGAATTAGAGAGTGAAACTATGAAAAAATTAATCTTCAGGAAATACAGAAGTGTCCAGGAGATATCTGGCACAAACTGACTATGGATTCCATCAACTGTGGTAATGGCAAACCAGGCATCAACAGCTCAAGCTGTTCAGGCAAAATACTAATGGAGTTTTTCTTACCTAATCCTATAACTGAGGAAACCTGGGAGTGAATGCTGGGATCTTCCCAGGAGTCCCTGGTCACTCTGGTGGAGAACCCACAGCCCTGCATCCAGACCCAGGACCATTGTGGGGGTCAGAGAAGAGACAAAGAGACCAGGAAACATCACGTGCCTGTGCCAGGATGAAGTTCAAGATGGCAAGAGGCATCATGCTGACCTGCCCAACCTCTCCCTGGGACTGTGTCATCTCGCACACAGAACAAGGATCTCATGGAAGAAACTGTTATGCTAAACTGCCCAATTTCTCTCCCTTACTGCACTCTCTTTTCCACAAGACAGGGATGGCCTGTGATCCCTATATCTGTGAATAAAGTGTTCTGATACCAAAATCCACAATACTACCTTCCAGACAATTGGAATGGAAGAAATATATTACCTACCTGGAGAATTCAGACTTTCCACTGACAACCCTTCATATCCATTAGGTCAAGAACCACATAATGGCAGGGAGAAGTCATAAACAATAATGGCCACATATTTGTTGAAGTTCTTTGTGATGTTGGCAGGCCCTGATGATGAGGTGAAGGAAGACCCATTCTTTGCTTCTAATCAGTCTCTCTCCGAGGCCAGGAAAAGTTTTGTCACATTAACCCGGCATACTGGAGGTTAAGAAGTGCAGGTAAGGATTGTACATACCTGACCTTACATGTCTTTTTGAGGTTTGTGTAATAACAAATACTTTTCTTCATTTATATCATACACTGTAACCCAGAGAAAGAGAAAAATCCTGAAACTCCACAGGTTCCTATATACTCCTTGAAGAACTGAAAGAAAAAATATGAGACGACTACACTTGCTAGCTGAACTAATTTTGGTCTAGTACTGGGGATGGCAGAAGGAACACACAGACAGAAAGCCAAATGAGTTGACAGACTTTCTGCCAACACATTGTCACCAACTGCAGGCCAAACTGAACCAGCCTGCTTTCCATTCCAGGCAGTGAAACTCTTCCTTCCTACTCTGCTGTCTCTGCATAGCCCCCGTTAGGTGTAACTTAGCTAGATGCTACTATTCAGATTTTGATGTTTTCTCCCTTGCTAACTTTATTATGGGTAGACCAATAAAAAACAATGAAGAGATGAATAAATAATTAATTTGGTACAGCTTCATCTCTGTGAACACACATGCCTTTGCTCATTTGCCATCACTAAGTACTTTCAGATGACAAAAAAGTTGGACCAGTATAACTCAAATCATCCTTTATATTTGTAAAATTGTCTGGGTTCATTCTCTTATCTCAGAATGACTGGCTTAACTTTGGTCCAGTTTAATCTGTGAAGAAATGATTTAAAGTAAATCCAAATAAATGTTGCTGTTCCTCTGAAATAGGATGCAAAAAAGTATTAATTTTTCTGCATTGCTTTAATTTCACAATATAAATTTACACCTAAATTTATATTGATGTTATGGTCTCAAGCAGCAAAGTCTTTTGAGACTTCCTGTCTCTCTTTCTCTCCCATCTGTTTTCATTTTTCTTTTCAAGGTTAATGGCATGATTATCCAAACACAGTGATTTATTCATTCCTTATTATTCCAAGGAAGTTGTTAACAAGGCATGGATTGGGTGTTAGGTTATTTAAGGCTATTAATAAGACATGCAAATACTCAAGCATGTACCTGTGACTGACACCGAGCTGCATTAGTAAAACACATGCATTTCAAAGTTTTCCCTGGCTTAAACTGCATGGGTAGCATGGCTAAAGAAGTTGTCGCCATCCATTAATGTCTTCATTGCACAAAAATTCTGCTAACTCTTTCTGACTTTTTAATTTCTCTTTGAAGGGTGCTGGAAGCACACTGGGCACACCAGGCAGACTCAGCACAAACCAGAGCAGGAGATCAGTTATCTAGCAAGTAACATTATTCCTCAGGAGAAAGCTAATGTCCTGACTGAGGAGGTCATGAAGGGAGGTTGTTTTGTTTGGAAACAGTGAGCTCTTTGGCAAAAATGGAAGGAGAGTCCAAAATAAATTCCCTGAGGTAGAAGCTGTGGAATTAAGGAAGTGGCAGCATTTGCACAGGAAAGCTAAGAATGGGAGTACTTCATAAGTAAGATTTTCTTCAGTCTCCTTTTTGCTCTAGGAAAGAGACAGCAGAGGAATTAGTAGGGAACAAGGAGAAATGTAAAGTCTTTATTTACTGTGACCAAAGGGATCAAGGTTCAAGGAGAACCTGGCTGTCACCAAGAACAAGTGAGGAGATTTAGACACAGGAAGGGGATTCACAGCAGACATTGCAAAAACCCAACCCAAACCTTTTAAAAATAGTAAGCTACACTGAGGTGTGTGCCTTGTATATTCCTTTTTGGTGTAAGAGACAACAGTTGACTAACTTAGAATCATAGAATGGTCTGGGTTGGAAAGGACCTTAAAGATGCTCTAGTTCCAACCACCCTACCAAGGGACACCTTTCATTAGACCAGATTTCTCAGAGCTCCATCCAAACTGGCCTTGAGCATATACAATAGGCATCCACAACTCCTCTGAATGAACAGCTTCAGTCTGAATGGTTTGGAAGCCAGCAGCCATAAGAAAGTGTCATCTGATACCCAAAGGAATGGAAGGCAGCAGTAAACTGGAGCAGCAGGAGGGAATCAGTGCTTCCAGAAACAATTTGGGAAGGGCTTGATTGGGATATATCTCCTGCACCAGTCAGGCAGAATTTGCACCTAATGCTGTCCGCCTGGTAGCCAACAGCCCTGTCAATGTAGTGTTAGATGTTGGGCATCTAGCAACATATAGATGGGCATAAATAGACTTTTCTCAGAAGATGGAGCAAAGCATGTCTCTTTAACAGCCTCTTCCTTTCAAAAGCACAGGTTACTTCCAGGACATACTTCAATATAACCCTTACATCTGATTATCTAGCCAAGGCATGAAAATAAGCATATTGAACATGTAAACTCAGTCTGTTTGGCTCTTGCATTCAGATCCTAGCCAGACTGCTTTGTTCTACTTTTCCCCAGAAGGAGCAAAGTGTGTTGCAACTAAAGGAGATGAGACCATTTCATTTTACATAAGTTCCTTCAGCCCTGGGTTAATGCTGGGTGCTGGTTTTAGGAGCACGAGACAAATATTTGTTTTTGCAGAGAGCATGATAGCACATGTGAATCTTGTAACTTTACCTGTTGATTTTACCTAAACATTGGAATTAATAGTCCTCAAGCAGTGAGTTTAAGAAGTATCATTCTGATTCAGTCTTGAACCTCTCCAATGGGGAAGCACAATACCCTGTGGCTTGCTTTGCTAGATCCAAGCTGTATGCCCTGAGCAGAAGTCAGCAGAAGGCCACTAACCCAGCTGCATAAAACTGGCCTAGAACCACCTGAGAACCTGGCCACAGGACATGTGGCAATACATTCATTTCCAAAATGAGAGCAGGTTGGACAGCATCAAGAGGTCACTCATTTTACCTGTTGGCCCCAAGGCATTATGACACATACTTAAATATCTCAGAGCTCTTTGTCCAGAATGTCTGCTCTCTTGCTGGGGTAAGGCACACTGCAGACCTTTTGTCTCAAAGGCAGCTGAACATGTAAAATTGGATTTTCAAATCAAAGTCATTACTACCACTTTAGAAGTCAGAGTAGTAGGGGAGGGTTTTTGCACAGAAGCAATGCCCATGACAGTACCAAAACCACATGCAGGTGTATAATGCAGCATATATGCTAGTTTTATAATTTAAGAGATAATGCTATGAAAGCCAGCTCTGATCAAACAACACTTTCTGCATTGCACTCTTCTGCAAAAAAAGTTGCTGAACTTTCAGCTGATCTAATCCATTGCTAACTGTATCCCCTTTCCCCAAGCAAATATCCTGCTGTGCATGAATAATTAGCATGCTGGTCCGGGGCCAGGGAGCTGAGCAGCCCTGCTCACCTCAGCCAGGCTGCCTGTCCGGCTGTGGCCCCGACAGCTGTCACGGGGGACGTCTGCTTCTTACATCACCAGGGCAGCAAGTGCACACTCAGCCATTCCATACCTTACTGCACATTCAGCTGTGTGGCCCTGTAAAACAACCTGATTCCTCCTCTCTGACTTCACATGCTCAGTCTGGAAAAAACCCATTAAAGACCAACGTAAAACAGCTATTTTAGAGAAGCTGCACAGTGAGACAAGTTATTTTTTAACACCAAGCATGTCAAATATTTTGGAATGCATTGGGCACTCTAAAGATTTTGGCAAGGTTTTTTGAAACCGGTGTCACGCACGTACTTCACACAAGCATGGTGATTTTCACCCAGGCCACGAATGTCCATTCATCACAACAACTTTCAATCTCCATCTCTTCAGTAAAGTATGACCCCATGTACAGTAAAGTATAATCTCCCTTACTTCAGTCAAGTACTTGTTTCTGTGTTCAAAACTGAGTGTATACAAACATGAATCTCAATCTGGATCTTACAGGCCACACTGAACATGTACCTTTGAAGAGTTGGCATTAATCTTGGGTTTGGTTTCATTTGTAACCTGAATGAACAGTTCAAAGTCTGATGAATAGACTATAAACATAGGAGAAAATAGATGCCAAGGTTCTAGGGAGAGGAAAACAAAATTTTGTTGCAAAAGTATTGCAACATTGCACACTGATTTTACAGCCAACACTACAAACTCATTACAGCAGAAGGCCACTAACTAACTTAAATTAGCCTAATTTAAATGATTAAAAATGCCAAATTTCCCTCTCAAATTATTCTTTTATTAGAACTTCTCAGAATACTGACTCACAAATTTCTGAATATATAATGATGTTCTGAACATTCCTTAATAGAAATCTTTGCAAATAGGCTGCCTTATAATAATGAAATATTTAAGATTGCTTCTTTTTTATTATTATTTTCAATATCAGTGACTTTGAAATCTGAAGAAAACAAAATTAGTTTTAAATACAATACAAATTCTAATATTCTCTTTCAGTCACCTCCAGTAACTTGTCTAAACATCTTTACAAATAGACAATGTGCACATTTCATTCTATTAATTTCCCTACTAGCTAAGAAGCACATTTTTTAGCCTGAACCTTTTTTTAAATTGAATTCCTACACAGACAGTTTTCCATGGTACAGAATTTACTCCTTAAACAACATACTCAGAATCCACAAATGAGTCATTACAGAGTAGATAAAGACTGGCCTCTCATTTTCTAAGAATGTGTCTTAACCAGTGGCAAGAACACAAACCAGGTCTCTGCAGCAGAAATGGACATTGGAGGAGTTAGCTAGCTATCTCAGCTATAACTATTATTTGAGAAAAAATGAAAAGGAGATGATAAACTACCTCCCAAATGACAGTGTACATGCTCCTAATACCTTTCAGAACAAAGTCAGACAGGTGAGATAAAGTCATCTTCAAGCTCAGCTTAAGGTAAGATGTTTGGCTTTATTCAGGAAGAAATCTTAGTGCTCACTTGGATCAGTTACAGCTAAGGAACATTTTAAAAATACTGCCTCTCAGCTGTCCTTTAACATATCTCATTTGCAACACCATGTTTACAGCACCAATGTAGAAGGATTAATGAATCACAGAAGAATGAAATTTTTGTAAGCCAGGCCACCATAGATCCATATTTTACAAGAATGATGTGCTTCATATGAGTTCACTGAGTAGGGCTATGACATGAGTAGGTAAAGACAACTCTTTTGACCTGAAATAAACTACATATTTCACATGGTTATGTTGTCACAAAGATCTGTTTCATGTTACCTACCAATATTTTTTCCCAATTATGAGGTTTGAGATTTAATGAGATTTTCCTGAGTATGAGCTATGTGAATTGATGCCTTAGGATTTTAGCTTTTTATATTTCTCATACATTTGTAATCCTGCAGTTCTTTAGTGTATAACTCTAAACTCCATGTAGAGTGTTAGCTACTGTCTTCATATTTTAGTCAGACAAAACAATTCCACTCTAGGCCTGGGAATCAAGGACACCTTACTCTTTCTGGCCCTGAGAGGTGTAAAAAAAAAAGAGTTGGGGAGGAGCAAACGTGGGGTAAATGACTTCATTACCTGAAGCTGTAATTGGAAGATTAACCCCCAATATGCAAATAGGGGGTTATAAACTTATAAAAATGTGAAAACTCATGAACCACCATCCATTTTGGTTGTAGCCCCTGGGTGGGTGTCATCTGCCCTAAAAGAAAGTCTTCAATAAGTATAACAGCTTTTTAATCTCTTAATTTTGTCTAGCTTCTGTTTTTAGGTAGCCCAATAAGGCATCAAATAGGCTTCATTCTGATACAGTACACTTTGAATCAAAGTGCATTTTTGATGCATCAGACAGAAGAGCTTTTTAAATCGCATTCATTTTTGAATATGGTGCAAACCCTTTGCTAACAGCAAAAGACAAAGTAATATGAACTGAACTTCCAGCATTGCTTAAGTCAATGGTATTTTGTCACTGAGGTTGATAAGGACAGAATTTAAATTAATTATTGTATAAATCAGAATTAGACACTCTTTGCTGTTCTTGAGCTTCTAAACAATCCCATGTTTCATATAACAATGATAGGTATGTCTGTAACTGTGTTTATTGCAAGTCACATCATGAAGTGCATAGCATAAGCATATAGATGAGTTATATTTGCCTCTAAACAAACCATCCACATCTGGACAGTGAAAGTTCAAAGCAAACTCCAGGTGGAGTATGATGGATTCCTCCCAGACACCACGAGGAAATACTTTGTTTTCTGTGTAAGCACACTATGCCTTTTGAAAACAATCAAACAAACAATATGCAAAACTGGAAGAGTTCCTGCTCTTCAAGTCTTTTGCTCTTATTATTCCCCTCTGTTATATATACAAATTATATATACAAATCCCCTCCATGATATATACAAAATTATATAGAGAGTCTTTGTTGTGCCTCATAGACAAGGCTAGACTCCAGAGCTGTGGTTGTCAGCACATTCTCTATCACATGTTTGTCCATGTGTGGAAAGCAGGGGGGAAAAAATGAATTTTTAAAGCTTGATTTTCAGTTCTTCACTGTTCTTCGCAGTCTGAATCTCATGAAGACATATAATCATCTTTTTTTATAAGTTATTTTCCTGAAATTTAATGGTCAGACATGGACCAAAAAATCCCCAAACAACTCAAAACTGGTAGCTACCTCTACTTGAGGGCATAGTGGTCTTGTCCTTTAGAGAGGCTAATCATTCAGGTTTTGGTGGAGCCACTCATCTAAATCAGGGATAAGGCTCATTTTCACCAGCCTCAGCCTGAGATTCCACACATAAAAATCACGTGATGAAGTGCGGGTACTTATAATGTTGATGTCTACATCTAAAAGCTGGTTGTCTTGAATTTTCTGTACTGTCAATAGAGAGTAATAAGCATATTTAGGACATGAGTCACCTCATCCTAGTGCAGGTATCTCAAATATGTGATAATAATTGTGCCCCAGAAGTGCCTGTTTCCTACCAGTGATTATGAAGGAATTCTTAAGTAGCTAGCTGAGATGGAAGCATCTGAGTGATGGAGGTTCAAATTTCTTGAGACAAATCTAATTCTGTTTCATGATAAGGCATGGGCGAGGGACCTCATCAAAATTTGCAGGAAGCACATCTAGCAGGAACCTTTGCTGCACTGGCTATGTTTGTTTCCAGCTGCAGCACCGGGCCGTGGCATGGAGAACCCAGCCACCCAACACAACAGCCAAACAGTGGACAGTGGCTCAGGTTGACCACCACGGACAACAAGTTGATGTTTCATCATTTATTCAAGACCTGTAGGCACAGTGCTGGGGAGTGGATATGGGAGTCAAGGCAAGAATTGTCATCACCAGTGCATGAAACATGATTATCAGGATGCAAAATAGATTATTACTAGTAAAAAAGATGGAAAATGTCCTGCAGGTAAGATGAGTAATTGGGGGAAAAGCATAGACAAAGAAAGAGTTTTACGAATCTCCAGTGTTTTGTTCTAAGCAAAATCTTCTATTATCAACAAGTGAACAAAAAAATCTTAAACTATGGAGGGAGAAGCTAAAGATTTCTAGATTGATTAGATAATGTAGAAACTATAGAATGACAAAGCAATTAAAACTATTTTCAGTGTAAGATAGGGACAAATGATGAAACTCACTTTGCAGCAGAACTATGAAGATTAGTGCTACCTGAATTAGAACAAATAAATGCAAAGTAAAGTAAGAACCAGTTTTGACAGATGTGAAAGTGGGTGATGAAAGGGGAAATTTCCACACAGCTACTTCAAATATTTTATCGAGTAATCATGAGGAGCTTGTTTATTGATGAGGAGATTGAGAAGACATTTTATACCATAGAGGCAGGAACACAAAAACAAACAAACAAACAAACAAAAACCCAAAAACCAAAAAACAAAAACAAAACAAAAAAACCCCAAAAAACAAACAAACAAAAAAACCAAAAACAAAAACAAAAAACCCCCCACAAAGCTATGTTATGTCAAAGTGTTAAAAAAAAAAGATTAAAAAATGAGTATGTTACTGTAGACACTATTTAAAGAAATAGAATAAAATGAGAGCATCACTGAAGACAAACTCCCTTGAACAGACTATTGAGGTCTTGGCTGGGAGAAGTATACTGTGTTTGGAGGAAACACTATCATCCTCTCTCCAGCATCTGACATTTCTGATGTCAGCACATGACAGACAAGTCAGAAGAACATCTACAGTATGTTTCCACTTGTTCTAGAAAGACATCTTCCTATTTACTCCTTGAATTTTTTACTTTTACTGTTCAGAATATTCTAAGAATTTTCTAGTAAAACTGTGTAGGTTATTATGGTAGAATGTGAGAGAGAGGCTTTATGAAGTGTGACACTGAAGTGGATATACTCAGAATGCTTTTTAACATAAAACAAATTATTTTAAATTAAAGCACCAATGTCCTCAAAATGTATTTTAAATTGGTTCATTGTTTCTTGGCCCCTTGCCCTTTGAAGTGTATTCAGGAGCAATTTCCTCTTTGCATTGTTTTCTATAAACATAAAACACAAGCATTTAGGTAGTAAATTTCTTTGCTACACACTGTAGAAGGACAAAACAGTAGAAGAGTCAGAATCACTATTTTGTGTGGGAGAAAGATGAGTCACTGGCATGAGATAAAATTAAATTGGTTCTTACATAAGTTTATCATAACCTTCACTTCTTCAGCATCAAAGCTGATGACTCAGTATTTGTTTTTAAAGGGTGTTCATTGTCGTATAATACTTGGCCGTCACAAAAGATGATTTATATGACATCTATCTATATCTACATTTTATAGATCTCTAAGAAGACTGCTGTAATTCCTTCATGACCAGATATAGATAATTATACCTTCTGTGATATATCTACATTTTATAGATCTCTAAGAAGACTGCTGTAATTCCTTCATGACCAGATATAGATAATTATACCTTCTGTGATATATCTACATTTTATAGATCTCTAAGAAGACTGCTGTAATTCCTTCATGACCAGATATAGATAATTATACCTTCTGTGATACTGTCTTAGGGCTGTCACTCTTCACAGGTTTGTGATGAAAAATTAATTGTTTCTTCTAAATTCTCAAAAAAAATCTCTTTTTTTTGAGCAGAAATAAGGGAGAAAATGGGCAATATGAGCTCTCTACAAGAATGTAGATCCATATTTCTTTTCCAAGAATAAGAAAAAATGGATCAGAAACATTTTTTTCCATAGTTATGAATAAATGTAAAATTTCAAGTGATTGTCTGAATTTCTAAAATCTTGATCAAGTATTCTAGCAGGACATGAATTTGGTTAATTATGAACTGATTGTTCCCAATAAATTAATACATTTTCTTAGTTTCAAAGTAGTTTTATTCTAAGAAAGTTACTTTGAAAGTCAGTAAACGCAGAGTTCAGCTCCGTCCTTCTGCTAAAAAGTAGCACTGCTGAAAGTGTGTTGGACAGTACCTTGAGTTTCCACTTCCACAAAAAATTTAGCCAAATCATCACTATTGCAAAAACGTAAAGGCTGACCCCAAAGCCTACAAAATTGCTTCTCCAGAAAAAAAGGCCAACATCCAACAGAGGTTTTATTTTTATTCGCAGGGCGGTACTGAGGTTCTGACTACCTGCTTGTGCACAATGACTCCTGGTGGGAAGTGGCTGACACCTGCCTGCCCTTACCCCTGCAGAGTAAGAGTCTCTCTATTTTCCCTTTGAAGTCTTCATTTCCACTTTGACTAGATCTGCAACTGCATTTGCTTGGGCATAGTACTCCACTCTTCTTGAAAGTCCCAGGTTCTTTGTGATTGCAGTGGGAGCACAAGTACTGTGACTGGATCTGCGAGAAAGCCTCCTGTAATGGAGAAAGCATGGACTGTTCCACATGCAGGAATTTTGGTGGAGTAGCTGTGTGATGAGTAAGTGACCAAAATTCTCTCAAGCACCAATGGACATTACAAGACAGCAGTCTGATGGCAGCTGTCTTTTGGAATGCAGGCTTTTGCCATGTTCACAGAGCTCAAAAGGCAGAAAGCTTGTGGAGTGTAAATAAAAAGTCACAAAGGACTGGTAAAAAATATGTTAAAAGACTGGCAAGAATATATTAGGAGACATCTTGGGACTCTCCTGACTAAATCAGTCAATCAGCATAAACATAGCTGACTAATACTTGAGAGGGGGAAAAAACAATGCAATGATTTTTAATTTGTTTTCCCCAAAATAGAATAGATCTACAGATAGCTACTGAGGAGTAGTAACAGTTCTAGATCTATGCCAAGACATCTTCATGTAGGATGAGCCCCCTGTCTTTTTTCCTTTTATCTGGACTATGTAAAGCTGACACTATTTTCTGTAAGCAGCATGAAAGGAAAATCATATTCTGGAGGAATGTGAGGATTGGTTCAAAGCCCACTGAAGTCAGTGGGACTCTTTCCATTGACTTAAATGGGTTTGCATTAGACCCTAAATGAAGAAAGATGGATCTTCAAGGTCTGGGCTAAGGAAATAATTCCATTGGGAGTGGCATGGAAAAAACACATGAAGGTGAGAGAACTTGAAGAAAACAAAAGGATCTGAAAACTTGGCAACAGCAACTGTTCCAGTATTTTTGGAGGTTATAAAAACAGATGGGCTTTCTCTGATGCAAATTCACCCCCCCTCTATGCAGGCTGATTTATTCCTGTGACAGGAACATATCAAGAACATATGAGACTGATCTCCCGGGTTTCTTCCTTTATTTGTGCTTCACTTCAAAATTGACTGTCACAATGGAAATGACACAATGTTGTCAAGTCCTCCCAGAATGCTGTCTAATTTATGACAAGCAATTTCAAATAAATGGTTATCCAATTTTCCATTTCTTTCAATTCCATAAGAAGTAAAAATTCCCCAGTGTCCTTAGTGTCCCCATATGGCCTCTCTGGACTGATCATTATCCAAAACTGACTGTTTTATTAGCTGCTGAGTTTTCAGATCCCATAATAAATGCCTCAGAAATGCAAGTGGTGCTTCTATGTTAGAGTGCATGAAAAAAAGCTTCCAGGTGAACTGGATAAATGCATATTAAAAAAGAATCAGTGTTTGGGGTTAATGTGGGCTTTCAAAACAACACTGATACAGTTTTGAAGAAGATAAATCAAAAACATCAATTGAACATAATTAAAGCAAAGAGGAAAAAATCTTTTCATTTAGATTAATGTAGAACAGCTGCCTATTAAAATAATGCAAAAAAAATAACAAAAGAAAAAAGGAACCCAAAAGAACTCAAAATAAAAGGACTGAACACAAAGGTGTAAATTCAAGCCAAATCAAGAAAACACATAAAATCAAAACTGAAGCTTTTGAAGGATATATGTAGTCATGTGCATTCTCATCTTGGACATGTAAATACAAAAGAACAGCCAATGATATTGGCTCCTACAGGAAACTCCAAAGTTTTGTAA
>WAAE01001996.1:206393-219838 GCA_013400495.1 Nicator chloris | reverse complement strand
TAATTAATTAATTAATTAATTATACCTACCAACAACTTCTTTTTCCAGTAGAAACTGTCTTCTTTTATAGTCCAGATTTCCTATGCAACACAGAGCAAGATTACTCTTAATTAAGGAGACAGATTATGACAACTATACAAATGATTATTTTACTATCTGGTATATCAAATACCCATAAGGATCAACTGAAACTAAACTAATCGTAGTAGGGTGCCCCATCTGTTGTCACAAGGTTGGTGGCAAAATCACATATGTGAGACCATAGAAATATTAGAAGAATTTTAAGGATAGCTGAAGTTTTGATATGCTTTTCAAATTTTTACGCTGTTATATAAAATAGTAGAAGGAAGCAAAGAAATTGGTTTATTGCTGCAATAAATTAACCTAAAAGAAAGACTTAGAGGCCATGGGTCTGAATCATGATGTTGGTATTAATGACACAGGAAGGCAGCGTTCCTTGTGTAGCACTACAAGTTTATAAAATTGAAATGTCATGCTTGTGCTATATTTCACAGATGGGAGATAAATGGGACTTTATGTCATGAAATATGAGGGACGAACAGAATCTAGCATGAGCACTTTATGAAATTATAAAGGTTAAAAAATGTTATCACAGTAGAGAATCTCCATCAGCAAATCTAGGGAAAATGAGGTCTTTGCAGAGTTAATTTGATTACATTGCCCTTTTTTCATACACTACTTAAAATGTGTTGTTGAGGACTGGCAGAAGGCATGCTGCAGAAAAAAAGATCAGAGGGAAAGGTTTGTCTTTGAGACCTTATTCAGTGGAGAAAGAGTGTGTTAATGGTATTGAACTCTTATGCAGCATTTTATTTGTAGATATCCAAATGCTCTGATGCAGAAAACCATAATCTCTGTTTTGCAGATGGTGAGATGGGGGCATGGAGAGTTATCTACCAGGGCCATGTTGAAGATTATGAAGTCAGGAGCGGAACTGACTAGATCTCTTTAACTCTGTCTCAGGACAGCACAACAGGTATGGATTTGTATATTCTTGAGTAGATATACTCACTATCATCCCTAGATAGTTCAACTATCTCTTGATTGTGCAGCAATGCTCCCTTTCTGCTGTAAATTTTGGTAGCATTAATTATATTGGTGCAATTTACTACAGACAATTTTACTGAAGAAATAAGCCAGATTACCATTCCATCAAGACTGATAGGAGCCTTTAGGGGAATGCTGGTATGGGGTCAAGTAAGCCTCCTCCTTCTCCTCCTCCTCTTTTTGTTATTATTATAGTTACTCCTTGTTTGGGTAGTGTCTGCAATGTTCTGGGCAATTTCCCAACATAAAAGAAGGCAATATTTCCTTCCCTAAGAGGTTACATGATAAAAAAAACAGACAAAAAGATAAAGAGTAGAAAAGTTCAGAATAGAAACCATTAGTGGTTTAGCATCTTGTCACGTTCAGCGAGTTTACTGAGTCACTGAACAATCTCCAAGAATCTCTGTCTGGCCATGATCAACCTGGAAGAAGGCTCTTCCCATTTCTCCTAATGTGACCTGTTTGTGTGTAGATGACTGTTGCTCATTCTCAAGAACATCATCTTTTCTGCCCCAGCTGTTTTTTGGGAGGGCACCATGAAAAATCTAATGTTTAAATCAAGTTTAGGCATAGAGCTCCTTCTGATAGTGAACCATTCTGCACAGAACTTCTATAATCTGTGCATGCTGGCTGATTTCTTAGTCTTTGAATGGGGGCTATTTTATTAAAAATACAAATCAGTGCACAGGGGCAAAGCTGCACACGCAAGCAATTGGTAATAATCCAGTTGATAATAACATTACAAAAGAAGAACACATTAAGAAGCCAAATGTTACAGAGAACAGTAATAGGACAGATCGTCTAAGGCTTTTAAGTCCTCAATTCAAATCAGATTTAGGTCTGTATCTACCAAATGTTACTGTTTGATTGTTTTTCAAAGGCCTGTAATAAAGACAGTTACCTGTCTTAATTTGTGTGCTTACAGCATGAAAATTATGCCTGCAATAAAAATCTTGTTTTAGCAGACTTCATAGATGCCCTTAATTTACTTTTGATAGTGTGGGGACACTTGGAAACTCTTAATAAGTCCTTTCTGGGAATTCCACCTGCACAGACACCTCATCAGGTGGGTTGCCATCCTTACAAGGACTATGTTTAAGTTTAAAAAATATATGTTTATAAAACGTAAGCATCAGAACAGGGCTGAGAACAGTGATTACACTTCTGAGCTTGACAAAGTGTAATGAGTTTTCAAAATTCAGAACTTAGCCAATTATTTTAATATTATTAATGAATAGAGTTTTATCTAGGATGATGTTATTTATCTACATTGCCTAATGTACACATTAAACCACTTGATAATGGTATAAGTAACTTAGTAAGAACAACCTGTTCTTCCCACATGATTCTATTGCTGTGTCTTTAGCTGCCATAAAAGATGCTCTTTCTAATCTTGCAACACACATTAGAAGATAGATAAAACCAGAAACAGCACAAAATAAACCTCAGAAAGGAACAGGATGCTTATCATCAGAAGAATGCCCAGATAAAATCTAACAAACATGAAAGATGGGAACAGAAGAAAAAAGATCTTCCTAATTGCTTTATAAGCAGAGTTAGCAAAAGATACCCCTCCCCCCCAAAAAAAAAGCCAAATTAAAATCTCCAAAGCCAGGTTAAAAATACATAAAGTTGTAAAAAAATCAAGTAAGAAAAATGCTAAAGAAGAATTAAGAGGAGAGTGACAACATTTTCATGTTGAGTTTTTTTCTTGGATCATATTTCTCACATGAACTAACAATTTATAAATTTGAAATACATTTTGCAAAATTAGTGTTTTGTTGAAATTTGTTTCAT
Source organism: Nicator chloris (assembly GCA_013400495.1). NCBI lineage: Eukaryota > Metazoa > Chordata > Aves > Passeriformes > Pycnonotidae > Nicator > Nicator chloris. The sequence goes on along the minus strand of WAAE01001996.1, from coordinate 216,973 downwards.
TTTAACTGTTATTTCTTATACATTAGCATCTGTGAAGACTGGGGATTTCTACACTGAAAAAAAAAATTGTTCTTTTAAAATATTGTAGTTGCCTGCAATAGACTGCCAAGTTTTGTAGTATCTCATTTGTTACTCAGTTATTGATAAATTCCTTTTTTTGGGTTTATGTCTAGTCCTGAGGTTTCACAAACAATTAATGCAAGGGTTAACTGTAGACTGTCACACAAAGGGGTGTTTTCAACTCTTTGGAAACTGGCTGAAAACTAAGTATTTTCAGTGTTAGTTTTCAGTAGGATCAGTGAGCTGATCTTGTTTATCCTTTGGCTGTATGATCTCTAGAGTCCACACAAGGGAAGTGGTGGGAACACGCAGCTGGAGATAAAAGAAAGTTGGATTGCCCTGTTCAGGAGCAGTGCAGTCTTAGATCAGCTTAAATTGACTGTGAAATCTCACTTTTAGTAGAGAGGGAAATTTGCTGATTTACAGAGAGAGGACATTGGCACCGATGTCTGATTTCTGTCTTACAGGGGTTTAAATTAGCGGTAACTTTATTCAAGTGAGTAGGCTTAAAATAGTAGGGAAGTGCTAGGAATATTTTTTTAAATTAGGAAAATTGTTATACCCATCAAAAGAAACAAGTTCATTTCTTCAGTGACATATAAAAAAGCTTTTTATATATTCCATTTGAGCCTTTACAGGCTTCCCATTTATGCACAGGTTCTAATGGGACCATGGAATCTGCCCAGGCTGACTTGTCGCTTAACAAATTTACTTAAAAAGTAAAAACAACAAACATAGAAATGTGTGTAGCAGCTTTCCCAGTGCCAGGCTGTGGCTCTCTCCAATAGATTTTCTCTTATGTTGGATGCCTCTTTGCCTTGGAAATTGGTTGTTGGAGGTGAACGTTTCTGTATTTTTGTTTCAACGGACAGGATTTACTGACCTGCTGTCAGGCTCAGAGGGCACTGCAGCAGCACTGCCCTTAGCAGCCCCCATGGCACCTCTGCCACCCCACCCATGACACAGGACCCCATTTCAGCCCCCAGTGCCATCAGACCTTGCACCAGTGAGATGCCACAGCCGTGCCCAGCTGCGGGCGCTGCGGAGCCAGATCTGCTCGTGTCCCTGCCAGAGCCTGCTCCCTGCCTCTGTCACATACTTTGGTGGTGCCCTGGGGTGTCTCCAGCTGCCCAACCTGCCCCACTCCCTCATGGGGATGCTGAGACAGGCCCTGGCTAGTGCTACTCTGCAGTTTCACTGTGGTAAAGCAGGAATTGGTCTCAGCTCTTCAGCTGTATCGTAAATCAATATCCATCACAGAAAAAAAATGCATATTCTGCTGGTTGTCCCTTGTTGTTTTTTTTAATTCTGCCATCTCGTGCTTCTTCTGGGGAGATTTGTTTTATAGTAATTTTGCAAAGAGCTAAATGTATATTTATTACATTTATTACATGAATCATTACTGGCCAATCAATTACTATCTGATACAATTATTTTCTAGCAGAAAAGAAATTAAACTGATAAGTGGGCAATCTCTGTGGTCAGTAAAGTTTAATATTTAATGACATTACTGAAATGTTATTACTGTGGTATTGATTTTCTTATTAAAAGTTACAATTGGAAGCATAATTTATGCTGTTTTGATTGGGTTTCTCTTTAGACCAGAAATATATTTTTATACTTTTTCTTAGAAAAGACTTTGCATAACCTTGATATTTCTGGCTGTCTGGCTCATGTAGTCTGAGATTTCTTTTTGTTGTTAAGTGGGGGAAAGTTCTTTGTCTGTCACTCATCTTCGAAACAGAAGCAGCCCTTGAGTGAGAGCTTCCCTGTCACCTTCTCGTGTCTCCTTTTGTTTATCTGACACTGTTGTGAGACATTTGGAACCCTCCAGCTCAATATAAAACATTTGTTTGGCAGGTTGGGCCTCCTCATCCTTTGATGGGTACAGCACATGTGAAGAAGAGTTGTTGAACACATCTGATCTTGTTCTGTGTGCCTGAACCTATAAATTCTTCTGATTTAATAATTTAGAAAAACTCTCCTCCCTGTCCTTGAAAAAGATCAGCTCCAAACTCTGTCTACTGAAAATACTTCCGTTTCAGAACAGAGCAAAATAACATATTGCTGCTGTTAAAGCATTGTTGTTAAATACCTACTACTTCACATTTCTGCTAATTTTCTGGTTTGTGAGTGCTCTTTGCTGGGATTTGAAGCCAGCTGAGGAATGTGCTTTGTGCTGTGCACATGTCCAGGCAGTCCATTCCATTTTAGATACCACAGCAGAAGCAAGACTTCTGCTGTTTTCTGTACCTACAAGTTGAATACTATTGTTCAGTGCACTGGAAAGTACTTATTCCCATTGTTTTGAGTAGGGAAGTCAAAGCTGGCCTCTTGCAAACCATTTTTTTTCTGCTACAAGGATTTACAGTTTGCCTGTGCCTGTTTTTCAGGCTGCTTCAGCAGAGCTGCTGTGTCCTAGGCCATGCAGAGCAGCGTTTTGAGAGACTGAGGGGACACACCAGTAAATGTCCTGAGAGCTTGTTTGCACATCTGCTAGTTATTGAATTGCTCCATTTGGTCAAGTGATGGACAGGCATGTTTTAATAGTTTGAAGACACTGGGTTCAAATCCAGCTGGCCTGGGGAAAAAAAAAGATATGTGAATGTACAACATTCATTCAACTTCATGCATACAGATCTTTAGGATTAGAAAGTCTTGGTTAGACAATGCTGTAAATATCTAGCAAAAAGCTTTTTTTCCCTCCTTGAAGTGATCGTATGATGATAGTAATGTATCATCACAATTAAACAGAGAGGATAATAATTATTTTCCCTTCCTAAACACTTCTAATCCCTTTATGCCAAACCAGGTGAGGCACAGAATTATTAATTCTCACTGATGCAATCTGGGACATGATAAGACATATTTGACTAATTCTGTTAACCTTCGCTATGAAGAGGAAAGATGAGTCTCAGGAGAAGAATGAGCAAATTGAAATTGCAAATTCAGGAAACAGTATTGCAACTTCAATTATTTGAGTGAGGAAACAAATTGAAGCTCTGTCACAACTTAAGTTGCAAAATATACAAACACCAGGCATAAGTAAAACAAAACCTGTCATTAAATCCATTTATCTATTTTGATAATGCTTTTTAAGTTTTTCCCCTGAGATTGTAGACTTCTTTATCTTACGGGAAATTGTGTTCAAGGAAGGTTTAAAGCACTGTAAATATATCAGAGGAGTTTTCCAGAAACTGCAGTAACTCTACTGATTGCATTTATTGAAAATACAAAGCTAGCATTTAATTGGGATAAACTAAGTTTCACTGAATATTTACTGAGTTATTTTCCAACATATTCACTTGCCTTAATATGGTCTTCAGTTTGTTTCACATTTCAAGCTCAGCCTGAGCCCTTGTAGCTTTGAAATGATTGCCAGCCCTCGAATATTCAGCTTAAAATGTTGTGTTTGGTTTTCAGAGTTGTACACATCTGTATTTTCACTACAGATCAATGTACATGCAGGTACCAGTTTATCCCACACTCCTGCTGTGTGTTTCTTTCCGTGCTATTGCATCACCAAACCCAGTTCAGTGTTGTCATAGCAAATTTAACAGTAAATAGTGGCAGTAAAGTTTCATTTGAAGAATGGGCCCATAATCTCAAAATTAGTATACAAATTTGCAGAATGCAAAATGCTATATTGTCCTCAAAGTATAGACCCAAGCCTGTGGGTCTGCACTTTGGACTTTGCACTTGCATTTTGTTTTGCATTTACAAAATATTGATGATAAAGGAAACTTCAGTTGTTATTATTGTAGTTTTTGCCTTTCCTTGAAAAGATTTGACATCTTTTGTGAATAAAATAGTTATTAATAATGGTGGCATGTGCTAATGATCTCTGTGTAAGCAGTAACTATTAACAGAAATAATGCTTTTGGAAAGCTTCTGAATTCATGCTGTTTGCACTCTTGCCAGGTGAATTAACAGTATTTTACTGGAGTTTCGAATGTTAAAACCTTTTTTCATACAGAAATTGCCCAGCCTATTATGACAAGACATAGTAAATAAAGAGGAAGCTTTTTAAAATTCCTGTCTTTTATTTCAGTCTTTCTTGTTTCAGTTTTCCTTTTCCCATGTGTTGCAATTTAAAAGAATCCGTCCACATGCTCAAACAGAAGCTGGTTCCACAATTCCTGCATGTGCTGAAGCCCCTTGGCTTCAGGTCATTAGGGCATGGCTAAGCCTAGCAGTGACTTGATGGCCACTCTTTTAACAGGGGAAAATATTTTTTGAGGTTCATTGTAAGAGACAAGTCAAGGGAATAAACATGAGAAGTTTGAAAGCAAAAAAAACCAAAGCAGATTAAAAAGGAACTTCAGAGAAAAAATCATCTGAGCAAGGTTTGTGGAAAATACCAATGTTGTTTGTGTGGTGAAGTGTTAGATCAGCTGTGAGCTCTTGCAGATGTTTGACAATGCAGAGTTTACCTTCTGTGTCTGCAGGCTCCAGTGCCTGAGTTCTGCAGAGAAGTATCTTCTGCAGGATATATAGGGTGCAGCTGTATCAATCCTTCCTTCTCTCTAGGCATAATGAGGATGAGGGTTATTCTCAGAGAGGCAGAGGCAGAAATTACCTTTTGAGTTTTTGAGCTCAAGGCTGTGGGACAGATTAGAGCAAAGGGAGGATGGTTACAGAACACAAGGATGCAGTGGAGCCCTGAAGCTGGAACACATAGCAGGTGATTAGACAGATTACCTAGTCAGGAGTCTAGGGATGAATTATAGTTCCAGATAAATTAAATGTACATGAAATTAAATTTAAAACTTCCATTGTTTCCTGCAGAGGGGAATTAAGAAGATCTGAGTGTAACTGCTGCAGCCCTGGTGTGGAATATCTCCTGCTTTCAGGGATCTGTGTAGATCCAGATTAGAGCTCTGGCAACCACCAGATTTACAGATGTAAATTGAGAGATTCACATCTGCTTGGATGTAAAACTCTCAACTTGCTTCAGCAGTGTTATCCCTGTCTTACAGAGCTCCACCCCTGTTAGGTGTTAGACTTTGTTCTGCACTGGCTTATTCTGTCCCCAAAATGGGCACTTGGCTCTGCTGTAGGTACATCCCCTTGTCTCTGTAGTGTTTGTGTAGAAATGTGGTCCCGGGAGGTAACAGCAACAGACCAAGTGTAGCTGCGGAAATCGTTGGGGAGCTCTGATGCAAACAGGATGTCATATGTTTCTGGATGTGGGCTGTAAAGGCTGTGTGTGAACCTGTGGAACACTCTAGAGCTCAGAAGTGCAGAGAGGCAGGTCCCTAGAGAAGTAAAAATTGCTTTACAATAGAGTGTCAGAGGAGCAGAAGAAAAGTGCCTAATGGAGCAGGGACTCTAGCAGAATTCTGGGAGCTGACAGAGAGCTAAAATCAAGGTTTAGGAAGCCAAAGAATAAAGATATCAAAACCCAGAGCTTTTGAATGGCCTGGTGAAGAGAACCTCAGGGAGTTCGGCATCCTGTCAGTGTTCAGTTTATAGTGGACATATAGTGTTTATGAAAATGTATGCAGATAGATTAGCTCTTTGGAACACTGCTGGAAAATTGTCAACAATTCCTTGCTCTGTTTTTCTATAAACATTTATATTATATATTCTTTTATATTTTATGCTTCACAATGACATTTGGCTTTGCCAAATGTATCTCAGAGGAACTTCATTATTTTTGTATTGTTTGTGGTATGAGCATGAACTTTGACTTCCTGCCTTCCAATTTAGTTTGGTGTCTAGCTTTTTGCTGTCTGGGTCACTCATGTTACAGCTGGAGTTTCCTGTTTTCAAACCCATATCAGCCAACCATGTAAACCTGAGGGTCAGCTCGTTTAGAAATGATGCATGATTCCAGTCACTTGTTTACTGAAATAAATTAGATTTACGTAATGAAAGCTGTCAGGTGCTGTATCAATCTTCTGCACTAGTCAAAGTACTTCCTTATTTACAATTCTTGTTTCTTGATGCGCAACTCAGCCACTCAAAAATGCCTTATTTCACTTGGAGGACAAGTGAAAACTTCTTTGAGACAAATCTATTATTTTGAATTTTGTGAGCCTGATATAAAAAGTCATTATTAATGAAAGTTAATGGTATTCTGTGTGTAAAATCTTGGGTGAAATAGTAACCATTTTGGGTCCAATATCATACTCTGTATTTGCAGGTAAAAATGTCCATATGTGTATTATCCCTTCTATCTGGAAGAGGAAGGGAGAGTGGAGGGACATCCTTGGGTACACATGATCCTGAAATCTAGTACTTCCTAGAGAGAGTTTTTTTAGGAAATAGGAAATGCTATTTCCTGACTCTAAAAAGAAATCCCACAGGTTCTGTAAGGATGACCGTGGTGGGTCAGTGTGAGCTTCCCATATCCATCTCTCCGAGAGCGGAAATGCCAGGTCATTTTAGAGAAAGGGTCCCCACATCTGGAGATTTGTTCTCTTTGGGCAGTTCTGAGGATTCTGACAGGCAAGGCACTTGTCCTCTCTCTTGGCTGTGGGTGGTAGATTTTCTCAAAGTGGCTTTCTGACGCCATCATTTCTAAAATATCAGCAGCATTGCCAACCACAAGTATAAGCTTCTCCTCCCTTGCCCATCCTTTTAGCAAGCCTCCAAAGCATCATGAGATTTGCTTAAGTCATGAGAATTTGAAGCTGCCATACTTACGAAGTTCTTTTTGTTTGACTTCTTGTTTTTGTGTCTTCAGGATACACCCAAGTCACACTGGCCAGTGTTCCTCCTAGAGGTCACATGGTGGCCCACAATTACATCAGCTGAGGCCTGAACCAAAACACGAAGGTGTTATGTGTGATAAAACCCTGAGTGGTCCAAACACTGTAGCAGATGGAGTGCAGTCAAAACTGGCTTGCTCTTCCTTTTCTGATTCAGCATGAATTCAGAACAAGTTTTATTAAATCTGAAGAGTGTTTATTCTGCAACAAAAGAAAGTACACATTCATCTGGTTTATGTTGCTTGATTAACTATGTCCCCAGAAGTGATGACTACTAATTTAAAAATAAAAAGCATTTAGAACATTTAGGTGTTGCTTTTATTTACAATTAAGGAATCTTTGCAGAGCTCTAACAATATAAAATGGCCCTTAAGTGCATTGAAATTGCATTTAAGATGCAGCAAGGTAACAAGAATAATTTCCACTGATTTTCCTGTCCAGTTAGGGTTTCTGATCACAGCTAAGGAGCTGTCTGTGTTTGATGAACAGGCCAACAGCTTTGCCTGAGCAAAATGGGTATACCTTCTTCATATCTGAGATATTCATTGCCAGTATAAAGTGTATTCTAATCAGTGTACTTGTCTCTATTGTATTTTTAAAAATCCGTTTGTGGGATAAATGATAATATGATGTGAGTTTCACCTCAGACAAATTCAGATTGTCAAAGCAAGTGTCGCACCAAGGGTGTGAGTAGTACTAATGGAAGTAACTGGGTCACAGACAACCGTGAGAGGAATCAGAATATTAACGTTTTCTTTTCCTTGACATTCATAATATATGATTGAGAGCTTTGTGCATATTTGACCAGGCCATTGTCAGCCTCAAATCTGACTTTTATATTTTTATATTCACAGCTTTTAAGTCCCAGCAATTTTCCTATGAGTCAATTTTGTTTGTGTGAACTCACAAGGAATATAAAGTTGAACTTTATCTTGTAACTTTTAAAAGAAAGTGTGCTGGCAGCAGCTGGGGGCTATGGCCCTGTTAACATCCTCTGTGAGTGGAAGTGGTGGTGGTTTGTTCTAGGCAGACTCAGGTATTGTGCTCATCCCTGGAGGCCCTTCCCACTGTACATTAAGCCAGATGCTTGGCGTGCTCCTTGGGAGCAAGAGTGCACACAGTGAATTAATCTGTCAAGCTTTTAATATGCAAATTTATACATATACACACCCACACATGCACAGAGAAACACAAAGAGAGGTGCAGGCACACATTGGTATGCACAGTGATCTTTCTTTGTTTTAGATAAAATAAGGTCAGACAAGTGCAACATGGAGAAGGAAGCACACTCTCCTTCTCGAGGGAATTCCTTCTGTAGGCCTGTGTCAGTAATGCAGAATATTCCTGCCCTACGATGGATGAGTGTCACCATTATGATCCAGTTCTGAAGGTTCTAAGCAAGAAGCTGTCAAAAAGAGCCTTTACCCTAAAGGTGTATAAAATAATTTGTACATCATGCCAGCAAACTGGTGAGCACCATATGATTAAAATAAATGGTCTTAAACTTTTATTCATCATTCTGGTGGATGTCAAGGTAGGACATATTTAATACATTCATGACTATCTGTTTCAGGGGACATGTGTTGCTATAATTTGAATTGTTGGCATCTCCTGAGGGTCAGCACCTTCATACTCACGTGCTGCATTGTTATGATCTAGTGCGTAGATGAGAAAGAGCAGCCTCTCGGGTGTGAGCATCCTAGAGCTGGATCACGTGGGGTGTATCTATTTTTAGGGCTTTCTTTTAAGCTGTGGTGTTCCTGTGTCTGTAACTCAGTGGTGCAGTTTAGTCTGGGCACTACTAGGGTGCAGGAAGCAGTTTTGTGACTGATGGAAACCAAGCACTATGCAGAGAGCAATACTTAGGATGTGGATACAAAGTGCCTCCTCCAGAGGAACGTGCATCTTCTTTGAGGATGATCTTCCACCACTTTGCTTTCTGCATGTGGGATTTTGCTGGTAACAGGAACATCACAGTGGTGATAGGACTGAGGACTTCAGGGACAGTTACAATCCAACTTATAAGTTGATGCTGAAGTGTTCCTAGGCCTTTGCCTTTGGATGGCCTTTTACAGAGAATTTGGCAAATGTTTGTTGGGATCAAAGGGGAGGGTCTGACAGAGTCAGGGTGGTAAGAGCTGGACTGGCCAAAATGTCAACTTTTATTGGATAGGACTTGCTGAGACTGTAAGTAACAAATCTATTGTATGCCAACAGTAAATGGTGACAGAGCTGGGACCAGTGTAGCATTCAAATGGTTACTTAGGCTCACATCACTGAAGAACAAATCAGGAGTCCCTCATTTGTTTGTTTGTGACATATATAGTTTTCTTCAAAGGTATTCAGCAGCATTCCTACTAGGAATAGTGTTTAATTTAAATTAACCCTGAAACTGATTAATTACATGAAGTGTTCCTTGGTTTTGTAGGCTGCTGCAGAACTTCCATTGATGATAGAATAGCATCAGATTCCCTACCTTCCCTTTAAGCTTGGTATTATAGTGGTCTCCCATGCAAGATAAGTTTCAGCCCTTACCTAATTAAGGCTCAAATTTATTAACTCAGGCAAGATGCTAAAAATATTGAGAGCTTCAAGCTGCAGTGATAATTCCTAATGCTTCTACCTTCTCCAGTAGAAATTATATGTACTCTTAAATTCCCCTTCAGGAATCCTCAGTAACATGTAAGAGCTCTCTAATTCTGCCATGAAGATTAATTTGTATCTGTGGTGAATATTTGAAACACTGACTCTTGCTTGTAATTCATCTAGATTAGGCTTTTCCTCTGCTGTGATTTTACCTAATAGTGATGCAGCTTCTCCATCTACCAAATGAATAAAAGTATGAACTCCAGCAGCTGCAGGAAATGTTCTGTGGTGAAATATTTTCTTTTTGTTTATTTCTGTCTTCAGAGATTACATGTGATAACAAAAATTTTAAAAAAGCCTTTCCCTATTTCTCAGATAAGACAGATATTTGAAGCAGATAAGAAATGGAAAGTACAGTACCAGGTAGCACACAATTCTGGGTACTGATTTATCCCCACCTGAAATCCAACATTTCACTACAGACAGCCTGCTGCTGGATGATTTTCTGCTTTAGACAGATTCTCTACAAACTTCCTCATATTCTGTTCATGTGAGGAGGGAAAACAGCTGGAACTGGTGTGGTTTACTGGGTAGGCAAGTCCTGTGCACTCGAGCCACTGTCCTGCATTTAATCTGGGCTCAAGATTCTGACTCACTGTGTGATCCTGAGCAAATCATTTGACCTTCTTGGTCTTCTGCCAGCTCAGACGGAAAATTAGGTAAAAAGCAAAGACTGCAGTGGAAACTTGGTTCTGTGACTGAACTGCATAGATGAAATGAGTAAATGTACAGGTGTTTCCCTGCCTTGACACGACTGATACCAATGGAAGCCACAGCAGGATTTAAACAAAAGACAGAAAATAGCACGTTTGGCATTTTTTCTGGCTGAGCAGTCTTTCATAATATGTAGCATTTCACTGGCAACAACACATTACAAATATGTTAAAACAAAGCAGTTCAATGTGCTGTTATTACCAAGGTGCCATCCACAAGGAATGTGAATTTGATAGCCACAGTAATTTTTTCTGCTCTTATGTTTCCCCTTGGCTTTGGCATGGCATTCGATAGCCCTCACTTCCACTTGTCCTGCCTTGAACAGAAGAGCCCCAAAATCTCAGAAACCACTATGAAATATTCTACTCAATGGGTGGAAAGGGTTCCCACTCTCAGAATCACAGGGTCTTGTTCCTACTTCTCCCACTCTCTCACACTGAACCT
>WAAE01001996.1:187094-205829 GCA_013400495.1 Nicator chloris | reverse complement strand
TTAATTATATTTTTTTTCCTCTGATGCAAAGCAGACTCCAGCCATAGATGCCTTAAAGCATTGACTTGGAGTAAGGAAATTTTATTTCCATTGTTATTCAATCTGGGCTATTTTCCCTATTTAAGAATTATTTTCTCATGTATTATTTTCAGTTACTATGTGAGTCTAAAATGATTTTGAGTTTTTTGGCTCTTAACATCTATTGCCTCTGCTGGACTTCAGCCTAGTGCAAGCAACCTATGGTAAAGGTGAGATAAAATCTGAACCTTGAACTAATCCTGTCCTGCAGAAACTCCTGTCTTTGAAATAGAAGTAAAACTTTCATCTGAGCTTCTGGGAGGAGTGTCTGAACACAGGACTGAGATCTGAATTTCATGGTCTGATCCTGTCTTGCTGACTGGAATTGTCCTATAGTTACACTGAAGTTATTTTGATTAGGGTAGTAAAGGAAACTGTTTCTGATTCAGTCTGATTCACCGTGTCCAGACTTCTTTCTCATGACTGATTAAACAAAACACCATTTATTGTGTATGTAGGTTACCATGGTGACAAAAAACACTGAACATCAATGAAACTGATTAGAAATTGTGATTCTTTATCTTCAGAAACTTATCTTTTGTGTGGAGACTTTCTTATAAGCTTGGATTCATGAGTTAGCTTTGGGAAAGCAATCTCTAAATTTGCTCCCACAAACATGTATGGTCATAGGTGCACACTAGTAACTTGTATGTGCAAATTAGCATTTTCAGAAGCAAACAAAGGCAAATCATTTGTTTAAGATGTGGATCTGGGAAGCCTGAGTCCCTTCCCAGATTGAAACACAAACATCTTCTTTGGCCTTGGACCTTGTCACATAAAGACTTTTTTTAAGGGCCGGTTCTTTCAGGCACTTGTATTTTCAGGCACAAAAGGTACTTTAGGCCTGTTTTCGTTCAGATATTCTGTGTATCTGTGATTTTAGTTGTCATCTGTGAGAAACTTTACTTTTTTCCCACTTTAAAATACACATCTTAAAGCAAGGCAGTACAGCATAAATACTTTGTTTTCATATAGTAGCCCATTGTGCGGAACATCTTTTTACTTCCCTTTTCTGGACTATTGATGAGATCTTCTTAAAATAAGAATGATGTTGTTTTCTTCTACCAATAGGTTCCAGTTGCTGCGTTTCTTTGGTGCTGCCTTTCTCAAACAAGTAGCACAAACTAATCAGGCCAATGAAGGAAGAGTATACATAACAAAGATTATAGCAGGAAGAATCTAACTTCAAAAATTAATCTAGCTTGGCCTGAATCAATTGTGTGGAAAAGAAGCAGCTTTGATCTTGCCCCATGTAAGAATGCGGTAGATTTTATAGTTCCTGTAAGTGCACCTGCTTAGGCCTTGGAAGAGGATGCTAAACATATGCAGAAATTATCTTTGCATTTACTCTTGTATCTGTAAAATGCTATCTCCCACTTTGTTATTCATGTCTGGAGTGAGATTCCATTATTTTTCCCTGTTTACAGGAATGCTTTGGGAACAGGCATCAGCTGCTAATGCCTTAGTCCTTATAATGTCCTGGTAGACAGTTTCAGAGATCTTCAATGTGAAAGCAGTCTGGCTGGACTGGGGTGGAGAGAAGCTTAGCATTGCCAAAGTCTGAAACATTAATGTGGTGGGTTCAGTGTGAGGGATCTGAGGTTTTCCTTTTCCCCACAAAAAGACCCAAAACAAGCTAGCATGAAGAATGAATTTATGAATTGCCTACAGACTATGATCCTTAGCCCTTATAATGTCCTGGTAGACAATTTCAGAGATCTTCAATGTGAAAGCAGTCTGGCTGGACTGGGGTGGAGAGAAGCTTAGCATTGCCAAAGTCTGAAACATTAATGTGGTGGGTTCAGTGTGAGGGATCTGAGGTTTTCCTTTTCCCCACAAAAAGACCCAAAACAAGCTAGCATGAAGAATGAATTTATGAATTGCCTACAGACTATGATTTGTCCTGGCCATGGAAAGGTCACTGGTAGGGCAGCGTAGGTAGGATTAGACATACGGACTTGGCTTGATGATTTATTTTTGGTTTGAAACTAATATCATTCTTCTGTTAAACTGCTCAATTGCAGTCCATGACAGATGGGAAGAATCCACAGCCATTTGAACTGCTTATAATATTTCAGCATTTACCACTGAAACCCTCTAGTTCATTGTGTGTTATTTTAGAGAGAAGTGATTAAAACAAAAAATAAAATAAATCAAATTTTCTTTCTCTCTTTAATTCTTCTCTCTCCCCCTTCTTCTGTCTCCCCTTCTTTTCTTCTTTGGAAAGGCTCCAAGAGATACATTAGGAAATCTAATGCCAAATGCCAACAAAGACTCAACCAGTATCAGGATAAGACTTTAAAATATATTTGTTGTTAGTACATAAAAAGGCCTGCAAACTAAAGACTTCTTTATTTTACTGAATGACAGATAAAATACTGAATAGCGGTCATCTCAATCAGACATGAAGCTTTTTGAAAAAATTCCATTTGACTTTAATAATTGTGTAATAGCTTTTTCTCCAGAGCTTTGTTTAAAATAAAGCTTTGGAGTTTGACACCAAGACATGTTTGTTCCAATCAGCTTATAGTAGAAGTGTTTAGGACTTCTTGGCTGCAGATGCCCATAAACTTTAAAAGGTGCTGAAGGATTTTTCAACACATAGGGAGACTCAAGAAAAAGATTTTATTGGATTTTGAGAATATTACCAAAAAAACATGTCAGAGGAGCTGATGGCAGAATTCAGGACTCTTGACTCTGTTTGAGTCTAACTTTGCCAGATGCTGCTTCATTATTCCTGTGCTCCATGAGAATATTAACTTCAGCAACAACTTTTGCAAGAGTAAACTTGTATTTGCCATCATTCCTTTGCTAGTGATATGGATGGATAAGAATATTAGCAAGATACAGACTATTCTTTATCATTTTTCCTGTGGTTATATCTCTGCCAGAAGATGATGAAAGGTGGAAGGATTGACAGATAACAGCCTGATACTTGTTTGATTAAAAAGGAAGTGGTATCCTATGTAGGCCAAATTCCTATATTCCTCTAATAAACACAAACTACAATGTGGTGAATGAGATATTACAGTGCTAAAATGCATTAAAATGTCCAGGGAGGTGGGTTCAAGTCTGTCCTGGAATGGGCACTTCTATGGCCTTCTTGGAGTTGAAGCTACATTATATCCCACAGAGCGGAAAGATTAGGTAGGGAAAGGTTGGGTAGGAAAATGTCTTGATTTTAAAGAACAAGAAGTGATAATCACACAAGAGTAAAAGTAGAATGATACCTTCAGACCATGCCTAAAGTTGCTGACTCTTTTGTGAAATTACATAGCAGACCAGCTAAGATTATAACAATTAATGTATGGTAGGTATGGATGAAAACCTGAGACACTTCCTTAGGAACAAGGGATGAGGGAATACGTCACAGTAGGAATCCTGAAATCCCCTGAACACAGAGGGATTGAATGGTACCACTAATGTGGCTAATTTCTGCTAATGCCACTAATAGCTTCTTTGTGGGCTAACTATTCTCCCCATGCCTTTCTCCACTATAGTGCACTGAGCTTAGGCTCCCACGTTCCTTTGGGGATGTTGGTGGCAATAGACTCAGCTGACTGCACTGACAGTATGGGATATTGCTGCCAAAGATACAGAGGATTCTGTATTTATTCAGTAAAACAAATTCTGCCTATTTCATATAAAAATCTTCCTCTAACAAACGGTTGTATACACGGCAAAGCTAATCAGAGCTGCAAAACACGTGGTCCTTAGAAGACAGCAATTAAGGAATTAGGGGGATTGTCTAAAAGGAAAAGTCCTTTGCAGTAAAGTAGGTGCCATGAAAGTGACAAAGTGATTATGTGTCTTCTTTGGTGTGGAAGGGAAATGTCCCGTCACACTGGCTCCAGACCCAGCAGGTGGGTTCCCCACCTGAATGGTCCCGGGAACATGTGGCTGCACCTCGGAACAAAAGGAACATGAACAGTTTGGGATGGGCTCACAGGCAGGAGATAAAATCTTGAAAGAAAGGAAAAGGACTTTAATTCACTTTCCATTCTAAGGAGGAAGATGTTTTGGACTAGAATGAAAAAAAGGAAAACTGAGAGTTGTCGAAAAGAACGGTAAGTAAAAGTAGATTAGGACAATTTAAAGATTCAATGTCCACTGTCTGATCATTTATTTCTTGAAAGAGACCAGTTCTTAAATTGCTATGGATTAACTGATCAGTACAATGAGAATTCATCAGCAGAAACACAAACCTTTCCTGTTATTATTGCTAACCCATTTTTGGTACAACCTATGGTATGCTCTGGGGATCTGTTACAGGATCTGTTACAGGATCTAAGTCAATCAGTGGCAGAAGGGAAAGAACTTTATAAGAATGGGACAGAAAGCAGGTGTGTGATGCACAACTACATCCCTATTGTTATAAATAATCTCATTTATTTTGTCTTATTCTGGTCACTTTAATTTTATTCACTTTTGTTCATATTAATTTAGTTTTCCTCTTTTCGTATTCTGTGTTCTAGCTAAGACAAAGAATGATGTTGGCCTGAATATCTGGACTGATTTATCCTCTGGTTTTGCCTACCTCATTTTATTCCCTTTATATCTGCTTATCTATTTCCCACCTCTGTATTTTCTTCCAGTTAGTTTTTGTTTCTCCCCTTTGTTACTCCTCTCCTTACAGTGGTGATTTCTGTACAGTGAGCACACGTTCACCAGCAATTAGTTTCACCCCCTCCCCCCCAATTTACTTCTCAGTTGCCCAGTTGTGGTGACTTTCTGTCACTGGAGGCCTGGATCCTACTGGTACCTCTGACATGAGCTCCAGGTCCTGTAGTGGGCTCAGATTAGCTGCTAACAGAGGCTGAGAGGAGAAACTACAAATCCCTCTATTGTGAAATAGTCTGACCTTCCATTTGCTGAAGTCCCTGATACCCAGGGAATCAGGGTTGGGTCCAAAGTCTTGGAAGAAGCTTAAGCTATTTAAATTTTCATGTGTAGCAACAGAAATGGCATTCTTGGCTCTCTAAAGTACAGCTCTCACAAGGCCAATGCTGCTGTTTATTCTCTCTTGCCATACTATCTCAGTTATGAATTCATCATGTTTGAGACCCTGAAATACAGAGTCAAACAAAGCCACTTGCAATGATCCAGAGTCCCCATTACTGCCCCTCCTCAGCCATGGGTAGCTAGCCTTGCATACATCACCCCAGCAATATTTACCCAGAGCCAAGAAAACTGCTGGAATTGTGCTTTGCCCCTGCTAGATTAAGTGCACTTTTTAATAGGCATGGGTTGAAAGCAAATTGACTTTTTAAAGGGAAACAGGCTGCTCCTCAAAAATTATTAGAGATTCTGTCATCTGGAATATCCCTATCGTGTTGACCTTATTTACAGATTTTGTGAAAAATACAGCATCATAACATTGATGTATAGACCCTCTAGCATCCAATTTCTTTAAAGGATGCCTCCATATGAAATAAGGATGCTGGTCGTGAATCCATGCATGCTGAGGCAATACTAATGAGAGTAAGCACTGTGGAATATATTGCGCACAAAGGCTTTTTTTAAATGTAGTCATACACTTCGGAAATAAAGCAATTTGGCATCTTACCATGGCTACAAATGAGGTGGTGTTATGGGAGGGGGAGTCAGGCAATAAAAGTGACAGTGGTGGGTGTTATTGACAGCTCTTTTTGTAATTACAAACTGTGTATGCATCTATCCACATTAGCCAAGCTCTGGTCTTCTTTAGGAGTAAAACACAACCATAGGATGGTAACATTTCATTCAGTCTGTTGGAAAAACACTTTATCATAAGCAATTAAAGTATCTCTTTTATTATTTTTACGCTTTTTTATTGTTACAATCATGCTCACGAACATAATTTAAATGCTCCAAAGACCATACCAGACAAGTAGGTAAAATAGACACAAATCAGGTGTTTTACAGTCCAAATTTACAGTGAAGAGGTCAGGATTCTTTAGGGATTCAGAGTGAACGCTAAGGAAGATTCGGGAGGGCTGAAAACAACGCAAGTGATAATGTGTTCCTTTGTCTAGAACTGCAAATGGCAGCTGCCCTGGGGAGCCTTTTGCAGAGAATAGACTTGAAACAAACAGGCTTGGGATTCCTGGGCCTCTTGCTGATAAGGGCTGGTAAATTGAGAAGCTGTAGTGCAAAAGATTGACCAAACAACAGTCTACTGATGCTTGGGCTAATGTGAAGGACACTGGGGAAGGGAGTGTCCAGTTAAGGGTGTTCTGTCAGACTTGTGACTTCTCCAGTTGTTTTTAGTGTCTCCATCTTCTCTCTTATTTAAACAAACTTAGCAAGAAAGCCTGGAAGTGTTTATTCTGCTAATCTTTCCTGCAATTCCAGGGAATTCTTTACTTGTCTGGAATGCTTTAATACTACCCGTGATTTTTAGATCACAATTCAATGGCAGTCATTGTAAAATCATTGTATTTATGAAAGTGAATGTATGGTCATTTTTACCATTTATATATGTGATTAACAAAATGACAGTAAAATACTAAAGTTATTATCTAAATATCTTTCAGAATATTTTCAGTCTTTTTTCTAAGTTGAAAGCTAAGTGCTTTTTAAATTTGAATTGGTATCAGGCTGTGAAAGCTATGCTACATCTTGCAAAGAAAACAATTTATCGGTGTGACGTAAGTCCTCATAATTCAGCATTCAGGTGTACAAGCACCCCATATACAAATACATTCTGAAGTACTTGCTAATAAAATAAAATAAAAAATAAAATAGAATAAAATAATAATAATAATAATAAAATAAAATAAAATAAAATAAAATAAAATAAAATAAAATAAAATAAAATAAAATAAAATAAAATAAAATAAAATAAAATAAAATAAAATAAAATAACATAGTGTTTCTGTGATACAAAATTGTCTTTTGCCTGGAGGCTAAAGCTATCAAGAGCAAAGATCTGTAGGCTGAAACAGGGAAGTCTGTTTGGCTTTCATACCTTGGCCAGCAATGCATTTTGAGTCTGGTTTATAGAAATTTATAGCAAGTGTTGCACACACTTTTAGCCTGCATTTTTTGTGTGATCAATAGATCAGAATTGAATGATATCTGTACCTTAGAGTCAGCAATTCAATTTAATAGACAACTTATGAAATTATGCAGAACCTCATAGGTCTTTAAAACAATGTTAAAACTCAATTTCGTGTTTGGCAAACAGTCAGCGTCGCTCTGTCGATGCTGAGTGAACACTGAGGTCATACAACAGCAAATTCTGCTCTCGGGTGCTCATGTAATGAACAAATAACACCATTAAAATCAGTGGGGTGACTGGCTTTACTACTGGGGCATGATGTGACTTTTATGGGAAGTCTCTTCCCGCTGCATCTGAACAGTGAGGAGCAGATGTAGATTACTGACGGAAATGGAGTTTAGATTTTTCCATGGCAGGTGGGAGCCTTTGCTGACAAACCTCAGCATATCCATAGGTCAACATGCATTGATTATGTATACTGACATATTGAATTAGTTCAGAAGTAATCATTCTTCCAATAACCGATAAAATTATGTTCTATGCAACACTGCTTACTGGAAATGTGACCCCTGACTCTCATATGTCTCCTCAAATTGTGTACAACAATGCAAATGCTCATACATCAGGGTGCTCTGTGCAGCACGAATACTCTCTTTTGAGCAAAAGAAAGCACCTTGTATTCTGTATTCCATTTTCTGTAAGCCTTGTGCTGACATGTAATTGTTGGTATACTTTCAGCAGGTAAAATTAGCTCCTTTTCCAGTCATGAAAATTTGTTTCTGCCCTTAATAATGTGGGTTCATTTCTATACACAGCAGCTTCTTAGGTGGTCATGTTTGTACCTGAGTTAAAACGAGTGTTGTTTTTCTGAGATAAGTAACCTCTGGGTATGACTGCCTGCCATTCTCAACTTGTGCCACCAGAGAAGTTCCTACATTTGAAAGGCTTGAAGATTTCCAGCTTTTTGTTTTCATCTTGGAAGAATTTTAACAATTAGTGGATGGAAACTTCAAGGCTGTAACTGACGAGTGTCCTTTCTTTGAAAATAAATTAGTTTAACTTATGGCTTATGGCAATTACAGCACATCATATGAAATTATATTTATGGGACCTCATCCATCTTAATCACTTGTGATAGAAGGCACTTTGTGGGGAGGATTGAGCAGGACTTCAGAACAACTCCTTTCACCTTCAGTTGCTTAAAGGGGAAAACTAAAGAAGTTCCATGTTTCTGGTTTAGTTTTTGCCGAGGCTGAAAACTAAATTATTATTATTATTATTATTATTATTATTATTATTATTATTATTAGTGCTGTTATTAGAGCACTTTTATAGATTTTTGTTTTATGTCAGGAAAGCACTTTCACTTCGGGAAAGGTGATACTGGTGCTGAGGGTGATCCCTGGGGTAGCAGTGCCCTTCATGGTGTGGCCATGGTGTCAGACAGAGACAGGAGCTGATGACAGGGTCCATCGATAGCCCCAGACAAGGCAAGGGATGAGCCAGGTCCAGGGTCCTTCCAGGGAGCCCAGAAAGGGGTAGAAGGAGACAGGGCCAGGGACGGGACTGGAGACAGAGCCACAGGTGGGTTGAAAATCCAACTTGGGGATGAGGCCACAGGCAGGATTTGGAGCGGATTGTAGCACACATCTGCAACGGGTGCACCAGCACGCTGCCTGCCGTGGGCCCGCGGTCCATCCGAGAGACAAAGCTGGAGGCAAACATGCCTACAGAACAGCTCAGGCAAGGACTGAAAGCCTGGAATTAAACGGAGCCCCGGGGCCAGACCCCAGGGGCAAGGGAGGGGGTCCCAGGTGAGGAGGGACAGGGCCATTAAGACCTATTAGTGCCCGCAAATCCCATCATTTTTGAAGAGAATCCTTTCACTGAGGATCTTTTTCATCTTTGTCCACCAGTGAAAATACACAATACACAGAGTTAAAGAAATTGTGCAACTCAGTTTCTCAATGTGTCTTAGTACCAGGTTATTTCTGTCTTTGCAGAGGCAAAATAATAATCTAACCAGTATTTTAAATGTTTTACATAGTAGGAACCACAATGTAACAGGAGTTAAGAGCATAACTGGGAAGCCTGTTTTAAAATGTTGTACCTTTAATATGTGATTGGTACCAAAGCTCTGAAATGAGATGACAGAATTTAAAGCTATTTTACAGTAATTTTGACTATTGTCTTTTAACTTCTGTGTTATTGGGCCGTTAGATGCATTCCGCATTAAGGGAAGGGTGTTTGTCTCAAAGGCAGTGGAGAGGAAGAAGCAGGAAAAAAGAAATTATTTCTGAGAGGTGCCTTATCTCTATCCCACACTTTAGAGCTGTCAAGGGACAATGGCTGAGCCATTGGTTTTGAGAACTTTGTCTTAATCTCTTGCTGAGTTTACAGTACTGGTTTTATCTAGGCAGGGCAAACCCTGAGAATACAGAGGACTAACCCCTTTGTGACTGGGTGATTAAATGGGGTTCTCCCTCAGTAGAGAGGTCACTGAGTTGTTGGGGGAGACAGGCTGGGGTGTGCAGCGTTTGAAAGAGCAAGGTCTGCCCATCCCGATGGCTGACAGAGTGAGCTTTTGACAAAGATAACCCAGAAATGCCTCCAGCTCTTCATAGTGTCATTTTTTAAATGACTGATTTGATCCTACAGTTAAATAATGAATGTTTTTTACTTTTGGGAGCTGTTTTGTCAATACCTGATGCCTGTCAGTATCTCTGAAGTGGAACTAAACACTCTGTTAATATGCACCTGATTCAGTGCATATGTCCTGATTCCTGTTAAACTGAATATGTCTGACTAATCAATTCAAAATATTAGTTTTGTATTTATTTTTGTGTAGAAAACCAGGGCTGGGTAAAGATACATGGTGGCTATGAGCAATAAACTTTAGCACTAATGAAAAAATTACTATTGTCTTGTGCCTCACAGATCGACTTCCAAGTACATCCTTCCATATAAACTTTCTTCTTTTTTTGGTTGGTGTACTCCAAATTGAATGGCATAATGCATCCTCCAACTTGTGCTTTCTGGTTTTTATATTGCAGGCATCTGAAGTGAGAAGAAACTCAAGGAACTTTTTAATACTAAACACTTTTCACCACTTGTGGGACCCCTTTAATTTATGAACTACCATGACAAATTTTGCAAAGCTGCGAAATTGAATGAAACAAAAGCAGCTGTTTACTTGGTAATTATTTACCATATAATTTCTATACCCCAATGGTGGTACTACGTGGCAATTAACTGATCAACAGTGACTATGAGTGCCAGGACCACTCACATTATATCGGTGGCCTGAAAGAAGCTGTTACCAAATGCAAAGAGCTGAACTGCACTGGAAAGCCTGAAGGTACCACCCCGTGCCTGGCTACATACTCAATTCTCTCTATAAATGCACAAAGATGTCACTTTGAACACTGCTATGTGACTTATCAGAAGTGCAGTGTGAGCCTGGGTGCTGAGAGCCCATATGATGTATGTCAGAGATCAGTTCAAAAGAGAATCAGACTCTTTCTATTCCCTGGAAATTCAGCTTTGTAACTCACTAGGAAAAGATATCTTTGTTTCAGAAGTTATTCACTGAGAAACAAAAACCAGTGAGTTTATTTGTCATAAAGGAGTGGAGTACAGGAGTCAAGGGCCTCTTGTCTCTTTTTGTAGAGAATCCACCTCTGCCTGGCTCTAGAACATGGGAAGCACTGATACTCCTGCTCTCCTATCAAGGAGAGATGGATGAGGGTGGCAGAAGGTATTACAGCTTTGTATTTGTGCAGCTAGTGAACAGTAGAGGGTAAAAGTGGATTTTCTCATTCAGTGTCCTGCTGGTTGTTGGATTCAGTCTTCACCCATTTATTACCGTTTCCAGCAGTTCTTCCTGAGGAAATGTGGTGGGTATGGTGATGAAACCGCAGCGAACTTTTCCCCAAACTTCCCATGAATTAAAACTCAGGAAAAGATTCCTCCTGAAGGAAGGACAAAGATGGTAATGTGCCAGCCAAGTGAATTGTAGCATGAGATGTTATACTCCGAGTTTTCCTGTTAAACTTTCATTGGAGCCTTTTAAAGAAATCTGTTGCTTTGTAGAATGGGGAGGCCAATGAAATATTTCTCCTGGCTAAAAACTGACTGGATATTTGGAATGAAAAGAATGGTAGCTTAGAAGGAGAAATTCCATGGCTTTCAAGCTATAAATTTGTAAGTTACTTGCAGTTTCTTCTTGTTGTTTGCTCAACGGGTATTTTCAAATGTCTCTCTTTTTTGATTTTTGGCATTGAAATACGAGTAGGGGCATGACAATAGAAAGTGGAAAGGCACATTCCCGAGTTTTTGGGTACATTATTCCATGAATCTATTTTGTCGTTGCACATGACCAATTGACCTTTGAAACTGTGTCAGAAATAACTCCGCATCTTGATGGATGGCACTGACCTTAATAACAATAACAAAAAGCGAGTAAAAAATGCGGTCCCTTTTCTTTGTAATCACCATGGACTGCTGGCTGTCAGACTCAGACTTTCCTTATTGTTCTTCTCATTTACAAGCCAGACAGCATTACAATGGTTTTTACTTACTGGCTACTGCAAGAGCTAACGTGGAGCTGGGTAGTGCAAGTGCAGCAGCCAGAACTCCATGGTTGGGACAGAAAGGGAAAGGAGTGGGAACTGACTTCAAATATATGGCAGAGGCTTTGAGGCAAGAGTGTCACAGTCTGTTGGGGCACACTGAGGCTCGCTGGTGTTTCTCCAGCTTATTTCTCCTGTAAAGAAAAGGCTTTCAAACACTGCAGTGATAAACGTGGTGTTTGCACCTAGCAGCATGCACAGATGAAGACATTTCTGGCTCCTGATAACACACAATATATGCCTTATTGTGTGTGTATTGCGTTAAGAAACAGACGTGGATTAGATTCTCGTGGACAGATTATGGAACGTTTCCTTTGTATTCATGACTGAAATGGACTAATAGGATTTACCTGATTCAGAGATCAGATCAGGCCTTGTTTAAAGGAACAGGCAAACCAAGAATGGGAACAGCAACTTTCTGTATCAATACAAGCAGGGAAAAATAAAGAGATAGAATGGCTGCAACTTCTATAATATTTTTATCCTGGTGTGGCATAATACAACCTACTTTTTATCATTCAAAAAAAAAATCTTTTATGAAGCCATTCAGTTGAAAGTGTCATAATTTTAAAATGTTGATAAAAAACAGGTAGGAAATACAATGTTTGGAGTTAATGGGAAAAGTGCTGTATTGATCTGATATACCTTTTGTGCCTCTAAATTTAGGGAGCAGAGAGTACTCACAGTACACAATTTACTAAACTTGTCAAAAGAAGTGAGTCCAGTATGCCCTCATGCTTTGCAAAAAGGCCTTAGTGAATCTATTCTGATTGGGTACTTTTCCAGATTTCATGCCCATTAAAGCATCAATTACCTCTCACATTTCTATCAGTCTCCTATTAAGTTTGCACTTACTAAATTTCCAGAAATCTTGAGCAAATTAATCCAGGCATTAATCAGACTGCAGAGGGAATAACTTAAAAAAGAAGAAAAAAGAGATTGGTCTAATTTATGGTAATAGATTTTGAAATAAATTGCTTCCTTGAGTTAATAACATGTTCTCTTGTGACTACATACTTGATATTACACTGGAAGCAGTTCTTTTTTAACTAGATCAATTAGTTATTGTTTGCACAGCACTTTGAAGATGTAAAGTACCATGTAAATGCAGGTTTGTTGTTATTATTGCTGCTTCAGTCAATGATCTACCAGGATCATATTCCTCTTTGCAAAACATATTTAACAGCTGTCCAGTTGCCTTTACCCGCCCCATCAAAGTGGTTGTCTTTTCTTTCTCTTCCATATTTTTAGAGAATCCTCAGTTGTGCTGGTGGGTTTTCAATTGGAAGGTTTCTCTCTTATAACACTCAATAGCCACCTCATTGTGCTGAAAAGACCCAGGAGGGAGACAGGCCAAAGTTATTATTACCTATTATTACTTGTTATTGCCTCAATTAAGGGGTTTAAAAGCTCCCCAGACTTGGAATCAATAAGATCAGAAACTGAATACATTAGTTATATTTACTCTGTTTATTTTCTCCCCTTTACATGACTGAATCTCTTACCACGGGGATAGAGTCACATCTCTGTGAATTTCAAAGCCATAAGAGTTTTGAAATGATAAGGGTTAACTGAATTGAAATAAATACTATTTTCAGAGGGGCTTGTTTTGGGGCTGCACAGCAGGGGACATGCTGCATTGTATGCTGAAGTCAAGTTAGATATGGAGACACACAATGGGTAAGTCGTTAAGCTTCAGTTGAATTTAGGGGCTTCAAATACTCAAAGCTGGTGGGATTCTGGCTGTTTGCAAGGAAGTTCTCGGGTACTAATCCAGTCATTCTTAACAAAGAGGTGGAGTTGCTGAAATGCAATGCTTGTTTTTCTCTACTGCTTTTTTATCTAACCTTATCAATATTTGAGCCTATTGCTGAGCTTCTATATGGCACAGGACTCTGTACATCACATCCTAATTGTTCTTTAACAAAAAAATGAGAGCTAAGCAAAAAAAAGGGAAAGTGAGAATAGGGACATTGCAGACACAGACATCTAAGAAATTGTGATTAATACCACTCACCGGTTTTATAACGCTTTTGTCTAGTGGCACTGGCCTGGAACAAACAATAACAAACCAACCATAATGTAACATCCCCTGAGAGCCATTCGGATCATGCAGAAGCTGGAGAACCGACAGCATGAGCTAGTGAAAATTGCTCTAATTACTTGTTAAGATACACTCTGAAATCTGGCAGAGGAAGCTGTGCTGAGCACCACAAATGGTGCAGCAGTGCCACCACCTGAAAGAAAGGGAGACTCCAAAGGGGGGAGGAGAAAGCTGTGAGGACAATTAAATGAAAGCGTGGTAAAGGGATTTCTCATTCTGAAATCTAACTGAAATCCCACTGCAGCCATTCCCAATGAGGCTGGCCTTTGGCCTCTACCCAGAGATGAGTTTGTTTTCATCTCTAGCACTAAATCCAGGATGTACTGGGTATGGTACATGTGTGAAACCTGAGCAGCAGAGAAACAAAACTAGGACAGGAAAAGGTTCTCTCCTTGCATGTGATGTAGGAAGGTGCCATGAAGGATCTCTTGTTCCCTGAGCTCCTCCTGGAGACTGATGTTCCTTCTACATGCCCCTCACTTTCCTTTCCTGATTTTCCTTTTAATCTTTGCACAGGATTCCAGACATATTGGAATGTGAAAGTAGAAGTAAGAAAGAACCACAGCCTTCGCACTCTCTTTACATCCATTTCATATTTGATGACTGGGTGACAAGATAGTAAGAAGTGTGATCCCCGAGGAAATATATTTACTAAGGGATAGTGCTGAGCGACCTTGCCTTCAGGCTCTTATCTAGTCAGGCACACTTGATGGGGCATCTTCACAGCCTGACATGCACCAGGGCCAAATCATTGGAGAAAAAGAAGAATTGAACTCTTTCTGATGGCAACTTGTCTCTCTGATATATGCCAGGGACTGCTAAGATTTTATGTTAAATTAAATGTCCAAAGTTTGAATGTTTCAATGAGAAACCCCAATACTTATTGAAGAATCTCAGATGTTATGATTAGGACAAGACAGAACATCACAGAAAGAGGTGAAAGCTCTTTATATAAATTTGTTAATTTAAAGCTTTAAAGGATTTATGATTCTCAACCTTGGCTGATTTTGTAAAACGCCATCTGTGGATGATTTTGTAGGACTGTCATCCTTGGTTGATTTGAAAGGCCCACATATTGTGGCTTCTGAAGAAAAAGTAAAACTAAAATGTGCTGTTTAAATAATTAAAATTTTTAAGCAGGAGTCATTGTAAATATTTCCTACATGTGAAATGGTTTTGCATTCAGAATTTCAGGCTCAGTTGCCACTTCTATTCCTCTTCAACACTGGTGTCTATGAGTTGGAATCATTAAGTCTTAGCAATCAAGTTTCTGTTGTCAGTAGGAACATTGCATTCAATTTAATATTAGTTATGTGGATTTGAGTTTTTGGTTATGTTTCATTTGTATTCAGCATTCAGGCAAGCCTCCCCAAGCACTAACAGGTTATCAAAAGCAACTTTCTGATGATTAACCAGTCACAGTCTTTGCTGTCTTACATATGTCAGGTTTCCACTGTTGATTTTAAACATGGATTTCTAATAAATACTATTGCTGAAAAGGAAAGAAAATAAAAAGTTTCCCAGTTGGGAAATAAGTTGCTGGAGTGTTTCTATCCATTTGGCAGCGTGAATGATGAAAAACCAAACAGGTGCACAACAGAGAGCTGAAATCTTCTGTGAGCCTGTAAAAACAAACTATCACTCCCTCTTTTCTGCTGAGGTGAGTATAAGAGGGAACCTTCCTGTTTGTTTTTTCCCAAACAAGGAGGAAGCACTGAGCTTTATTTTCCTGTATCTTGTTTAGCCACCTTGATTAGAGTCTACATTCAGGTTCCTTAATGGACAGCGTGTTATATAGGTTGTTTGAGGTTAAGTAACAATGGGGAGCATGGCTAGCACAGTTTCCCATGTCTCTAAATATAAACACAATAAGAATCCTGTTAAGACAATGAAGCAAGATAGAAACAGGCTTGCTGCTTGAGCGTGTAGGTTCTTTTTCTTGTTTTCTGGCCATTATGTAAACTGACATTCTGTTTTTCCCATTTGAGAGCAGACCTCTGCCTTATCATCATCACTGCAGATGTGCCCAGAGAGTGTTTACCAATAAGGAAAAGAGACATTGCCGTTGTCTGGATTGTTATTTCCTATAACAAAGAATGGGGAGTTGGGATGAAGGAGGAGGACGGAAGGCAGCCGGTGTTGAAACGCTGCAGGCGACAATGTAAGCAGAGCCCCTGATGCGTGGTTAGAGCAGAGCTGTGGCAGAGCTCCCACCTTCCCTCAGCAGTGTGGGTGTACGGGAGAAGTGCTAACTGCTGCCATACTGCTGCGTTTGCACCCATACCCACAGGCACAACGTCAAAGAATCTTTTGATGAAAACTGCGAGCTTTTCCCCCCCTCCCAGTGATAGTTTACACGAGGTCAAACCCTTCCATGCAGTTGGAGACACTCAGCTCTGCTGGGTCTCAGACCACACAAGCCATCTCTGTGTCAGCTTGGTTTTATTCTAGTGCAGGCCATTTACACCAAAATTAGCTGAATTATTAATTAATGTAACCTTAAGCAAAAGGTCCTGCCATCAGTAAGTCCAACAAATATTTTCCGCAGATGGAGGAGAGGTTAGTTCCACTAGAAAACTGAATTCTCTGCAAAAATAGACAATACTTGCTTTGGAGCAAAATCAAATTAAAGTATAAACAGAGGCAGAATATAACAATTTGTAGGCTGGAAGAATGTGCAGTAATAACAATATTTTAACTGTTAAATATTCATGAATATAACAGAATTTAATAAAGACAAGAAAGTTACAAAATTCAGCTGAGCTCTGGATCAGAGCTTTTCTCCTTGCTCAGATACAAGATCGCCTTCTGCCTAAAGTGGCTGTGACTGCTAAAAAGCAATTTCTGAGAGTCATGGAGTATTCAGGTTTGGATTTTAGATTGCTTCTTTGTCTGAGAAAAAGCAAGCTAAATGTCTTTAGAAAGTGTACATGAACTGCACCAGCCACCAAAACCTTCCTTCTAACCACACAGCTGTCACTGCACTTGTGGCTTTGTAGTTTCTGCAAAACACAAATTATAGTTTTCCCTAATTAATTGTTAGGACAAGGCTTTAACAAATACTTGATTAAGGTCTTGGGGCATAAACAGTTAAAGAGTGTAAAGATCTGAGAAGTGGTTTTGCCTGTGGTACAGCCTTATGCTGTTTGTTTCTCAGTGACACAGAAGAGTCTTGAAATTTTTGCAGTGGGAATAATAAGCACAGAGTTCAGGTCTCACTTATGTGGCTAAGAGAAATAAAAACCAGAGGTAAAAGTGAAATCCTGGCCCTGTTAACAAGTAAATGTAGAGTGTCAGGACTTAAAGTCATTCTGACTTCTCCAAGCTATAAATGTTAAAAACCCAGCAGTGTCTATATTGGAGTGGAAATGCCTCAGATTCTGTGTTCAGTAAAACCAGCTTCATTGTCTGTTCTGTAGCTGCAGAAGACATGCTCAGCTGCAGAGCAGTATAGGTATAACCAAGAGCAGAATTTGTGATCTTTGGGTTATTTGCCCAGATTTAGCCTCCAAGACAAGGTGTCACCATCTGTGAGCGAAGGTCTTGGCAGCTGTATTCCAGGTGGCCATCTAACTTGCATTAATATAGCTTCACCCTCTGCATTGATCCCTTTGTTGCAGTTTGGAGATGCCATAGAAATGGAAAGCAAGGGCACAAGGTTACTCCTCCTGCACTGGAGTCACTCACATAATATGTTTTGACCTCCTGGCATTTGGTGAAGTGGTTCATTAGTGCAGTGGAACTTATTCAAGACTCTAAACTTTTTCTGCCAGGTATTTTTCTCTATAATTACATGCCTCTTTTTTTTTTCCTTCCTTTTTTTTTCCCTCCTCCCCAGAAGCACTTGTTTCTAGAAAGCCTGTAGGGCTAATGAGCCTGGAAATTTAAAAGAAGCCTTTATGTAATTGTTATGGCACATTTTATATGCATTGCAACATCATATTCTTATAGAGAAGAAAATCTATATTTCTCCATCATACTTTAAAGACTAATTCCCTAGAGTAATCTCCATTTTTTACTAGTTTATTCTAAATAAAATTGATTTTTTTTCCTGGGAGATTAAAACCTGCCTTGAAGATTGTGAATGGTTTTGTTGTGCAGGACTTTATTAATAGACTCCCTGCAGCCTAATTCTGTTTATACAACTTGAAAACAATAAAAAGAGTTGACAGTTTTGTCAGTTGTGTTTGCTTAAAAAAAAAACCACCAACAAAACAGTAAAAAAGGAAACACAGAGCCCTCCTTGCCCTGATGTAGCTAGCGCCACCGCTGTAAACAAACTTCAACGGAGCGTTTAGGAAGATGTGAGTCATTACACAGGGCAGAGCGGGCTGTGGGGTTTATCTGTGAAATGAAGTGTTCCATCAGGCGGGGAGGAGCCGTGGGGCTCGGTGTCGAGCAGGACACGCGGGTTGATCGCCATCAGCAATAGGGGTGGCAGGCGGCGAGAGACCCCCGGGCTCCGGCCCGGCCAGCGCCGCACCGGAGCACGGCCAGCCAGGGAGCGCTGGAACGGCTCGGGGGCAGCGGCTTCTGCTGCCACCGAAACTGCCTTCAGTTTGGGCGTGGGGAAGAAAGAGAGCAAGAGACAGAGCAAGAGAGGGGAAAAGAGAAAGAAAGAGAGAGAAACAGAGAGAGAGAGAGAGAGAGAAGGAAAGAAAGAAAGAAAGAAAGAAAGAAAGAAAGAAAGAAAGAAAGAAAGAAAGAAAAAGAGAGAGAGCAAGAAAAAAGAAAAGAAAAGAAAAGAAAAGAAAAGAAAAGAAAAGAAAAGAAAAGAAAAGAAAAGAAAAGAAAAGAAAAGAAAAGAAAAGAAAAGAAAAGAAAAGAAAAGAAAAGAAAAAAAAAAAAAGAAAAGAAAAAAGAAAAAAAAGGAGAAGTCTTTAATAATCGCATTTTGCACTGGCAGGACTTGCCCCGCGGTGCCCTGCGTCGGGGTCTGT